>MVGT01004477.1:0-41488 GCA_002174775.1 Macleaya cordata
AGGGCTTTCTTCAAGCGGTAGACATGATTAGGATTGATGGGATCTTCAAGTCCTTCAGGTTGCTCCACATAAACTTCTTCTTGAAGTATGCCATTTAGAAATGCTGTTTTGACATCCGTTTGAAAAAGTTTAAACTTTAGATGGCACGCAACAACTAAAAGTAACCTAATAGACTCGAGTCTTGCGACTGGAGCAAAGGTCTCATCAAAGTCCACCCCTTCAATTTGAGAATACCCTTGGGCCACAAGTCTAGCTTTGTTCCTTACAATAGTGCCAAATTCATCAGATTTGTTCTTGAAAATCCATTTGGTACCAATGACATTTGTATTCTTGGGACGTGGTACAAGAGTCCACACTTCTTGTCTTGTAAATTGACCAAGCTCGTCTTGCATTGCTTGTATCCAATTTTCGTCCTGCAAAGCATCAACCACATTAGTAGGTTCATACATAGAAACATAACATACATGATTTACTATGTTAAGAACTTGTCTTCTTGTACGAACACCAGTTTCAACCCCTCCAATAATTTCATCGGGATTGTGCCATCTTTGAGCCCAAGTGGTTGGATGATCATGAGATATACTACTAGGTTGAACATCTTGGTTGTTGACGGTTATGGTCTGTGGGGAGGCTTGTTCAACCTTTGTATCTTGTGAAGAGGATTCATTATGTCCAGTCTTGGTTACCTTATCTTCAGCAAGAATATCATCTTCTCCTGTATCAACAGAGGAAGAGATGTCAGAATCATCAATAACAACATTAATAGATTCCATGATAGTTTCGGTCCTTTTGTTGTAGACACGAAAGGCTCGACTATCCAACGCATACCCAATGAAGATTCCTTCATCACTCTTGGAGTCAAATTTTCCAGCATTCTCTCTATCCCTAAGAATGTAGCATGGACTACCAAAAACACGAAGATAACTTAAATTTGGTTTCTTACCAAACCAAAGTTCATAAGGGGTATTTAGAGTTTTGGGCCTTAGATACACTCGATTAATTAAATAGCATGCTGTGAAAACAGCTTCACCCCAAAACCTTTGTGCTAGATTTTTGCTATGAAGGAGGACTCTAGCCATTTCTTGAATTACACGATTCTTCCTCTCAGCTACCCCATTTTGTTGGGGAGTAATGGGTGCTGAAAATTCATGCTTTATGCCATTTTGATCACAAAAGTCTTCAACTTTTGAGTCTTTGAATTCAGTACCTCGATCACTCCTAATCCGTTTGATTTTACATTCTTGCTCATTTTGAATTCTCTGGCATACAATGAAAAACTCATCAAAGGTGTCAGATTTTTCTCTAAGAAAAGCAATCCAAGTATATCTTGAAAAATCATCTACCATTACAAGTATATATCGTTTTCCACCAATAGTTTCGGTTCTCATAGGACCCATGAGATCCATGTGAATTAGTTGCAAAGGTTTGGTGGTAGCAATATCTTTTGATGATTTATGTGGACTTCTTGTTTGTTTGCCCTTTTGGCATGGTCCACAAATTCCATCAAACAACTTACTTACCTTGGGCAGTCCACGAACTAGCTCTTTGTTGGCAATTTTTGCTAGATCTTTGAAGTTGACATGACCTAGTCTTTGATGCCAAAGGTGAGTAACATCAAGCTTGGACAAATTGCAAGTTAGGTTAGGAGATGCATCAATCATATAACAGTTGCTACTGGACCTCCTACCCATCATTACACATTTTCCCTTATCATTCAGGATTTCACAATGATTGGAAGTAAATTTCACTGAATGATTAGAATCACAAATTTGACTAATACTGAGAAGGTTAGCTTTCATACCTTCCACATAGAGTACATCCTTGATTTCAGAAGTACCGGGTAACACAATCGTACCTTTGCCTTTGACATGGGCAGTGCTTCCATCACCAAAGGTTACAAAACCTCCATCTTGACTTTTGAAATGACTAAAACAAGATTTGTCTCCAGTCATGTGTCGGCTACACCCACTATCAAGAAACCAATCAAGTGAGTTACATGCTTTATATGCAATTAAAGCAACATTAGCCTTCAATTCACCCTTTTTAACCCAAACAGATTTTTCTTTTGTATTGTCTTGAGTGGGTTTTGAAGTCATAAGGCCAACATCCAAAGATTTAGTTGGTTCCTTCTTTGATTTGTGAGAAGTTTTACCTTTAGGTGCATTACCTTGTGTACTTCTTGTGAGTTTAGAGATCTCACCGGATAGGTTCCTTGCTTTTGCTTGCAATTCTTTGTATTGATAAAGAAGATTTGCTCTTCTTTGTTCATTGAAAACATCTTCCATATAAAATTTGCAAGTGTTTTGCAAGTGACCTAAGATACCACAATAAGAACACATTTCAGCAAAATAAGTACCTTTTGCCTTACCAATATTTTTGCTAGCTTGTGTGGATGTGCTCTTTGGAAGGATCTTTTGGGCATGTTGCTCTTTGGCTTTCACGAACTTTGTTCCTTGTGGTGAGTTGGAACACGTTGCAGCATCATAACCCAATCCTTTCTTATCATTAGCAGTTTTGGCTGCATTCAACAAGTTAGATATAAAATTAGAACCATGATTAAATTTATCTAACAAGTTATTTGATAAGACCAAGTCTCTCTTGGTTACATCAAGAGTGGAATTAAGAGACTTGATTTCATCTAAGGCTTTTTCATGATCCAACTCAAGAGAGTTAATCTTGATGAGTAGCCTTGAAATCTCCTCTTCAAGTTGCATTGTTTTGTTGGAGCTTTCTTGCAACTTGATCATGGCTTCATCCCGTTCAGTTTGTATGAATGACAACTTCCCATCCAGTACTTTGTTTTCCTTGGACAGGTCCAAGCTCTTTTTGAGGAGATTTGCACACAATTCCTCCGGGTCTATTTCTTCATCACTCTCCTCATGATCACTAGAGGTGTCAGCATTTTTGAATATCTGAGAGAGAGTAGCAGTCATAGCCTTCATTTCCTCCGTTTCTTCATCACTAGTATCACTAGTATTGGAGGATGAGTCGGAGTCGTCAAGAGTGACCTTCATTGCTTTCTTAGCTTTGGCTGGAGCTTTGTTTGGACATTCATTAGCCATGTGTCCAAAGCCATGACATTTGAAGCATTGAACTTCTCCAGAGTTCTTCTTCTCAAACTTTTTATCAAAGTTCTTGACTTTGTCATGTGGCCTTATTTTGGAAGACGAACCAAATCTTGGTTTTTGGAACTTCTCCTTTTTATTCTTCAAGAAGTTCTTGAATTGTCTAGTAAGGAGAGCCATTTCGTCATCACTTGAGAAATCATCTTCCTTGGAACTTCTTGAGGCTGTAAAAGCAATGTTCTTTGATTTCCTTGAAGATTTGAATCCAACCTCAAATGTCCTTAAATTTCCTGCAAGTTCTTCAGGAAGAATAGCATCAATATCTTTACTCTCCTCGATAGCCGTAACTTTGGCTTGAAATCTCTCGGGAAGAGATCTCAAAACCTTACGAACTATTTTGGAGTTAGGAAATAACTCCACCCAAAGCAAAAGAGTTGTTGACAATGTCATTAAGTTTGGCATAAAATTCATCAAAGGTTTCATTGTCATCCATTCTAATGGTTTCAAATTGGGTTGTTAACATTTGAAGCTTTGCTATTCTAACAGTCCTAGTACCTTCATGGGTTACCATTAAGATGTCCCATGCCTCCTTTGCTACTTCACAATTAGATATACGACGAAATTCGTCAGCTGTTACAGCAGCATAGATGGCATTGAGAGCTTTGCTATTTCTAGTAGCAGCATCAGTTTCATCGGTGGTCCATTGGTCTTCCGGTTTAGGAACTTCCCTAGAGTTGTCTCCGGTACCAGTCATCATGGTAGGAGGAGACCAAGCAATTTCTACAGATCTCCAAACCCTTTGGTCTAGGGACTTGAGGAAAGCTCTCATTCTGGCTTTCCAGTAAGGATAGTTGCTGCCATTGAATAATGGTGGTTTGTTTACCGCACTACCTTCTCTTTGTGAATCCATTTAGACACAAATAGGGATCACACTTAGGTTGTTAAACCCAACAAGTGAACCCGCTCTGATACCAATTGAAAGTCTAAAATCCTTACGGTTATTAGTTGGAATAACCGTATGTCAATGTGACTAAGGTTAAGGATTACACAATCACCAAATAAAAATAATATTGGTGATAAAGATGGAAACTAAAATCTCTAATCAAGAGTATTGACTTATTCGATTCTTTAACATGCGGAAACAAGAATCGAATATTTCAATCTCTTAATAAATATAAAGATATGCACAAGAGATTTTGTTTACGAGGAAACCCAAACTGGGAAAAACCCCGGGACCTAGTCCAGAAAAGAATCCACTAAAAGAAATGAAAACTTACAAACCGATTTACCACTCGATGGACACGAATTACGACTCCCTCTACGCTCCAACAGCTACGGTGTATAGTTCTTCAACAAATTCGAACTCCACGAATTTGCCTCTTAGTAGATGATGATGCGTCTCCAACTTGACCTCCGCAAGTCCCGCACCATGAACCAATACTTGACTCTTCAAGTATCACCACTTGCTTGACACTTTCAAGCTTCACCACCGGAATACCACCGGCACACAAAAACAGAGTTTTGGTTTAAAGTGGGAAGGATTTGAACCAAGTTCAACAAGCTTGAGAACTAAGAATTTCGAGTTTGAAAAACTCTCAAGAGCTTGTTGAGGTGAGGGGTGAATGGTTGATTGAATACTGGAGATTCAACCCCTATTTATAGTGAAGATGTCCAGCTCAATCCTAGACTAAATTATTAGTTCTAGGTCTAATGGTAGACACCATTATTGGGGATGAGAGAATAATCCATTGAGCCTCTCATCCCACTTAGAAATGTTTTCCCACGCTCAATTATCTCCCTGAAACAAGGCTTAGAGGGAGATGAGCAATAATGTGTTAAAAAGTTACTTTACAGCTCAGAAAATCGCACTAAAAAAAAACGAATCTGGGCGTTGGTTTCGAAATCAAGCCAGTCGGTTTCGAAACCAACATGTGGTTTCGAAACTGACCTGATTTGGTTTCGAAACCAACAAGCACCTGTGATGGTTATTGTCTTTTGGTTTCGAAATCAACAGGTTGGTTTCGAAACCAAACTTCATCTGAAGATAGATGTGGTTTTGGTTTCGAAACCAAACTGTTTGGTTTCGAAACCAAAATTCATCTGAAGACAGATGAGTTTTGGTTTCGAAACCAACAGTTTTGGTTTCGAAACCAAACTTCATCTGTCATCAGATAAAGTTTGGTTTCGAAATCAAACAGAGGTTGATTTCGAAACAGACTTTTCCCTATATAAAAATAACACCATCAATGCAGTTGGTTTCGAAACCAAGCTTCTTGGTTTCGAAACCAAAACTGTCCAGATTAAATTTTTATCTTTTAAAACACATTTTATCAAGAACAAACAGTGTGGGAAACACTCTTAGCAATCTAACCACCTATGGTACTTAGTGTTCTAAGTCACTTACCATCCTAGGATGTCTTCCGGTGGTGAGTTGAGTTCTTCGGAGCCTTTGTAGATTTCTTCTCTTTCAACCGAAGTGAACCGAGACTCAATAGACTCTAACTCAAGTTACACTGACCATCTTGAGTTTACCTTTGACACGAAATTCGACAAACATAAAAACATGGACCTTTCAAAACCAACAAGTACCTGTGATGGTTATTGTCTTTTGGTTTCGAAATCAACAGATTGGTTTCGAAACCAAACTTCATCTGAAGATAGATGTGGTTTTGGTTTCGAAACCAAACTACAGATGAATTTTGGTTTCGAAACCAACAGTTTTGGTTTCGAAACCAAACTTCATCTGTCATCAGATAAAGTTTGGTTTCGAAATCAAACAGAGGTTGATTTCGAAACAGACTTTTCCCTATATAAAAATAACACCATCAATGCAGTTGGTTTCGAAACCAAGCTTCTTGGTTTCGAAACCAAAACTGTCCAGATTAAATTTTTATCTTTTAAAACACATTTTATCAAGAACAAACAGTGTGGGAAACACTCTTAGCAATCTAACCACCTATGGTACTTAGTGTTCTAAGTCACTTACCATCCTAGGATGTCTTCCGGTGGTGAGTTGAGTTTTTCGGAGCCTTTGTAGATTTCTTCTCTTTCAACCGAAGTGAACCGAGACTCACTAGACTCTAACTCAGAATTACAAGTGATCATCTTGAGTTAATTTTTGACACGAAATTCGACAAACATAAAACATGGACCTTTCACTTAGTTAATCTAATTCTAAGCTCTGATACCAAACTATGAAACCCCAACCCTAAATCCAAATGGTCTAACTTACTTTCGAGTCGAATCCACGACCAAGGCATCGGTGCGTCACTAGGGTGAAAGGAAAGTACCTAGTTAAACACTATGTAAAACCTATAGATATTGAGAGATCAGAATTCAGATCCTCTCACCTCGATTGTAGATGTATAGATAGAACTGAAGAACCAGCGATGGACAAAGATGAACAGAAGAAGAACTTGGGGTTGAAACTACTCTCTTCTCTCGTTTGATCTTAGTTCTGATAAGTCTTCTATCAACTAACTATTTTTCCTTCTATCACCATCTTATTTATAGACGAATGTAACTTACTTCTTATGCTACCCAACTCCACGTCAGATCATCTCATGATTACCTTTGACGCTCCTCATCACGTGACTTCCTTCACGCTTCTAGTCACGTGACTCTCTTTAATGCTCTTTCTTGCCATGTCAGCTATACTAACAACTGCTTCTTAGCTAGTTATTCAGTTGTATTTCACCTTTAAGTTTTAATCCTCTCTTTTGAATTAATTACTTTCTTTACCCTTTATTATATAATAACTAACTTTCCTATCTCTCGGACAACACTACATTATTACCAGATGAACTACCTTTACCTTTAAGCAAGTCACCTCGTTACTAGATGAATCTCTTTTCGTTTCTTTGATGAATCATCTTGTCTACTAGATGATCCATCTCGTTGGAAAATACCTCCACATTTTGCCTCCTTTTCTTGATAAATCGAGATTTCTTTTTAGATTTTATCAAGAAAACTTTCCAAAAAATTTATTTAATAACTAATTTTCAATTTAAAATTTGAATTTTGAATTTGAAATAAAATGTTTTAGACATAAGGTAAACAACTACCGAGGGACAATTAATGACACTTGTTACTTGGAAATTCTTTTTAAATTCTATTTTTCCTTTGAAAGAGAAACTTGTCTGTCACTATAAAAAAATGTTGGTGTGAAACAGAGAAAAAACCTTAACCATGCCTCGCCGATCTGTCGAAGCCATTCATGAAGATTTTAACATTCCACCAACAGTGATCATCAAATATAGAACCGAACTTGGTAAGGAAAAAATAGGAATGAAATCTCTACTGCAGAAGGTTAATTTGAGTGTGATCTTCGCCTCCCATTGAGCCCCCTTCTGCAATCAACACTTTCGTTCTTTAACTATACACCTGGTCAAATGAATGGCAATTTCTACCATATAATGCAAGCCTTAAAGATTTTAATAAGAAAAACTCTTTGAACTTTGGTATTGAAGAAATACATAAGGTATACATCCTTTGAAGTACGCCTGGTAGTCGTGGTAAGTTTCATTATCTTGTGTCAAAGATGGATGAGACACCGTGGATAGGAAACTTGGAACTAGATCAGAACCTCGAAAGAGTTTGGTTTGAAAATCCTCTCGTAATACCTGGTGACTGGGAATGTACTGACAAAACCCTAATTAAAGAATGCCGAGTGCCAATGAATTTTGTTTATAAAGGTAAAGATTATTTTCAGTCTTCTTGATTGTTCTGATTTACAAGATGTGTGTTGAATGCTAGATGTAATAATTGTGTTGTTAGGCAAAAAACCTGTCCCGAAAAAAAAGGGAGAAAAGGTCGAAAAACTGCAAAAGCCAAGGAAGATTACCCATTCGGTGGCAAGATCAATGCGTTCTGTAAGTACTTCTGCAACCCACTCTAATTTTCAAAAGGACAAAAATGGGCTAAAGCCAGGAGAGTTAAAAAGTTTAGACTTTCCTCGAGAGTCATAAGAATTTACTGCATACCAAGCCCTCTTCCATCAAGAGATCTATAGTGAATTACTTCCTAGATCTAGACAAATTGAGTCTTCCCAAAGTTAATACTGCCTCCATTTCGGAAAAGATTCTCGATGTGACAGAATACAACTTGAATTTAGATGATTTTACTTTTGGAGAAAATATCTCTCCTCGAGAAGAATTCCTGAAAGTTGATACAAGCAATCCATCTAATACAGATGAAATTGCCATGCAGCAGGAAAAACAAAGGGTTCTAAAAGAAAACAAGAACAAAAACCCTAGTTCCCAGAAATAAAAAGCAATACTTCCAGACACTTCATCAGATGAAGTTCAATCAACAGAACCTCCTGCTAAAAAATCTTCCACATCCAAAGATATTCAATATCTGTGGTCTGGGAATCCCAACTTACCAAAAACCACATCTGTATTGAAAGATCCATCCCTGTGCCTTTCTGTGTTGGAAAATCTAAGTTTGCTTGAAGATGAATTGAAGCTGGCTAACTGGTCGAATGCAAAGACTATCAAAGAGGGAGCTGCTTCATGGTTGATGGTAATAGTTTTGATGAAATTTATTTTATCTGCTAAATTTAACATTAAATTTTGAAGTAACTGTCTATTACTAATGGCTCTTGATTGAGTATTATGCAGGGTGATTTGTGCATAAAGGTGCTATAAGACAGAGTAAAAGAATTGGAAAAGAGATGTGCAAAATTGATTGGTTTTGAATCAAACCATAATAAACTGAAGAAAAAGTTTAAGTCTGTGAAAGAAGAGAATGACTCTGTTGTAGGGAAATTAGAGAATGCGAATATAACACTGAAAATGAACAAAGAGATTATAACTGCTCTTTAAAACTCTCTGAAGGATACGGAAAAGGAGTATAATGCAAAAGCAAATGAGGTAGCACAGTTACAAGTGGAAAATACTAACCTGGTTGCCAAGGATGAAGCTGCACTATCAGAGTAATACAAGAAGTTAAATGCCCAATTCCAGCAATTTTTGAAAAATGAACTTGGGAAGAAGATACCAAGAACCCCTGCTACAACATCTACAATTCAGGTAAATAATATTAATTCCGCATATAAATTTATCAAAAATATAATGTTATTTATTCTTTGTATTCTATTTTCGTTCCTTGCAGGAACCCACCATACCACCTTCATCAGGGAAAGAGATAGAATTGGAAACAAATGTTCCTCCAGTAGAATCAAACCAGGCTGAAAAGAAAAATGAAGTAGTAGGGGAAGTGGAGAAAGAAACTGATGAATAGGAGATTATGAGAAAAGATGTTGGCTCAGCTACTGAATAGAAGTTGATGAATGAAATTTCCTGCTAGTCACCTGCAGGATACATGGAATTTACTTTATCTTTTCTCCCTTTTGTTTTCTTATCTTTTCGATGTTAGTGTGTTACTCTTGTTTCTGTTAGTTGTACTTTGTTATAAATAATTACTCTGTGGGCGCGTTATCTGATGTCTATTATGTTAGAATGCCGTAAACATATTATATTTGAAATATTTCAGCTAGCTACTAGCTATGCTGATATAATGATGGAGTCATCTTGTTCTATAATATATATTATCTGTTTTAATTATTAAATATATCATCTTGCTAGCTTTTGGGTTGTAGCTAGAAACCTCGGCTTTTCGTAGTGGTGAAGCTTATTGTTAGGGATCCTAGGTTTTTTAAAATTAAACTGGCAGCAGAATTAAAATTAGTTTCAACTATTTCCTAGATCCCATATGTTTCTTAATCGCTGTTAGGAATCTTAAGAAGGTTGGAGGATTATTACCTTTGAAGCGTGATTGATGAAGACACTATTTTGAAGTTCTCTTCTTCCTGCTTCAATCCACCGGAACGGATCTTCAAAATTGTTTCTCCTTCTTCCTCAAAACTAAACCCTAGTTTTAGTATTAATGGAGGCTAGGGTTTTTTGATGCTTAGAAGTAATTAGGATTAATGGAGAGGGAGGGGATGCAGCCAATGATTTTTGCTAGGGGTGGTCCTGCCAAAAATCGTCCCTCCCTTATGTATATATAAGGGAGGCCAACCTAACCCCACTACAACTCCTAATTAGATCTAAACTAGGTCCCACTAAAATCTAGCTAATTAATTTAGTTTCTTAATTCTTTTATAACTCTTATAAAATTAAGAACTAAAATAATAATTACAAGTTGGTCCACCAAGGACTTGTAATTGAACCCTCTAGGTTTAGTGGAATTAATATAAAACCCTCCCACTACTTAATTTATAAACAGTCCCTCCACAGTTTCTGATATTCGTAAAAACCCCTTAGCTTAGTAACATTTACAAGTCAGCACTATGGGGTAATTACTTATTTACCCTTAACCATCAAATGCATTGACATTAATATTTATTCTAATAATCTTCTAAACATTTTAGAAGATCACTGGCCAGTTTAGAATAATATTCCATGCATTGATTTAAGTGAATATCTTTGAAGTGGATTTCATGTTGAATATTATAATCCTACTATGAGATTACAGTCATCCATTTTGCTCAGAATATTGGATCACGTTTTTCGTCGATTGACCTCACTGTTTGCAAAACAAAACAACTGTGACCCACATGCAGGGTATATATATATTCTCAGAATTAAGGACTTTTATCCAAAGTAGTGTAAAAATACTTTAAATGAGCTGATATGAAATATAAAGTATTTTTCGACGATCTAGTTCAATGTATTCCAAATACATCAATATACAAGTCTAGAAGTCTCTACTTCTGTGATGGAGATACATCACATCACTTACGTGATTGACTTTAGTATATTATAGTCTTCCCAATAACGTGTAGTTATCTAGACTACGAACAAAACATTCACCAATGAATTATATCTCTCTCCATATATAACACTTATATATGAATAATTCATCGAAAATAATAATCTCACCATGCATGTTAAACATAATGTTTTTAGGGCATAACCCCAACACCTATGAAACCACAGCTTAGCTTTTCGATAGAAATTAAGCTAAAAACTCTAAATTTTTGGGTGAAAAGCCTAAACAAGCTTTTGGAAAAAAGCAGTAAACCTTCAGACATTGTTGAGGTTAAAATGCCGAAAAACCATGAACTTTTAGGACAAGTTATAAACCTTGCCAGTTTGTTGCAGGAAAACTGAAAAAACCTGCCAAGCCTAGCTTTTGGGCAAACACTAGAAACCATGCCGGTTTTGTGTAAACCGAAAAATCACCAAGAACTTTAGGCTAAATCTTGGAAAGCAGATGAGAGCCCAGCTTTTGGGATGTAGCTAGAAGCCTGGATCTTTCTACTTCTATGGGGAATCCAATCACTATATATTATATTTAGCTGCAAGAAAGAAAACATAGCTTCTTGCTTGTATTATGCATTTATCATGTAAAAACAATGATCATACATCGAGTCTCATGGATTGTATTTTTTTGAGATTGATGACATTCCATGGTAAACCAATATTTTCACCATCTACTGTTACGAGGTAAAAGGAACCACATCCAGCTTTCTTCTGGATAATATACGAACCTTCCCATGTTGCTGCTAGTTTTCCTGCGTTCACCTCCTTTGTATTTGGAAAAACACGTCTTAACACCCAATCTCCAGGAACCAGCTCTCTTGGTCGTACCTTCTTGTTATAAGAACGTTGCAATGTACGATGATAATTCTCCAAGTTTATAAGTGCATGTTTATGCTTTTCTTCTAATTCATCTAGATGCATCTTGATGCAAAAATCGTTGAAGGGCTGAGAAGCTGAGATGATTCTTGTTGTTGATACTAGTAATGTTGTAGGTATAACAGCCTCCATACCAAAATAGAGTGCAAATGGTGACTCCAACGTTGATTTTCTTCTAGTTGTTCGATATGCCCATAAAACCTCATGTAGCTTGTCTGCCCAAGTACCTTTCCGTGCATCAAGTTTCTTCTTTAGAGTATCCAAAATTGATTTATTTGAAGCTTCAGCTTGACCGTTTCCTTATGGATATCTTGGAGCAGAAAATCTTTTATTGTAAACAACATACAACGTAAGCAATATAAACTTGTAACTAAGAATTTAACTATCTAGTGTCAAGATGTGAGAAGAATATAAATAACAAACTAAAATAAGCAACCTTTGCTGGATATTATACTGCATACAAAATGCTTTTACTTTGCCTCCAGCAAATTGTGGGCCATTAGTTGTTACAATTGGTAATGGCAACCCAAACCTGAAAGTAGAAAAGCTATTTAGCTAAGATATAGTAATTCAACTAGCATCATGTATCCAGATAACCGTGATGTTTATTAAGAAAACCTGCAGATAATATGTTTCCAGATGAATTTTATTACTTCTTCGTCCCTTGTTTGGACTAGAGCCACGACTTCAATCCATTTAGTAAAATAATCAGTTCTTACTAGCATGTATTGACTACCTCCAGCTGCCTTTTTTTTTAAAACAGAACATGATTACAATAGTTAATTATGAAAAATAGTATGTAAGCTAAAAAATAACGTTTAAAAAATAAATTATCAGGTTACCTTAATAAGCGGTCTTACGATATCTAGTCCCCATTGGACAAATGGCCAAGGACTTAAGACATTTTAAAGCTCTAATGCAGGTGCATGTATTTGCTTAGCATGCCTGTAACCAACTCGATTAAAAATAGGTAGGAATATAAAAAAGTTAGTAAGAAAATAAAGGATGTCAAACCTGCCATCTTGTTTTATACCTCTGATAGCAATCACAACAGGTTACCACTGTTGTGTGCTATCCAATCTACACTTAAATAAAACCACCATAAGGTTTACACTTGAATCGTTAATGGTACTAACGGCTTAACCATGAAATTGCATTGTGATATCGGAAGCACAAATGTTTTCATGATTAGCCATTAGTGGTATTCTTGTTTTGAGTGGAAGGCAAAGACACATTCTAATTGATATTTTGGCAATTACAGTTTTTCAAAAAATTAAGAGTGGCCACTCGACTTTCTAAAGGTCTAGATTGAAAAAATAATAATTTTTGAAATTAATATGTTGTTTTAAGGGCCAAGTGGGAGATTGTAAGATTGTGGCCCATAGTACAACATATATTTTCCTAATCAGTCTGGAAAATTGCCATTATGTATTAATTAGAAATATTGTGGTCCCACATGTGTGAATAGAAGGGACTAAGTGTTTAAGGAATTAAGGTTTCTTGGTTGGGTGGTAATCCTAATATATTTGGTAAGTGTAAATTCTCTAAAACTCTAGTTTCCTTGATGGGTTAGGAAAATCTAGGGTTACAGTTTATAAATAGAGAGGAGGTCAACCCTTAGCCTCATGCAATCTGAGCCCCATCATCTGCTAAAGGCATAAGGGTTGTAGGTTCTTCTCTGGTGTAAGCCTTCATCAAACTCTTGCGATCAATTAGGTACGACGATCAACTCTATTATTTATTTATTCAGTAAATCAGCATGCCTAGATCCATGTATAAATTCTAACATATAAGACAAACAAAAAACCCAATGAGACAAAATAAAAAGAATACATAAGTAACATGAAGATTAGAACTCCCTTAGATTACTTTTAATGACCGCTTCAATATTACTAATTCCACCTCTCTATTCTAAAGAAATAATGGAATAGCTGAGATAGATATTTTTAGTACCTGGAACTTAAATCAAACAAAGGAGATCTTTGTTCAGAAAGACCAACGAAGTGCATCATCCATCTGAAAAAAAAATGAGAAAAATGAGACCTGCACTTTTAAGCTGAGGAAATGTATGGCATCTCAAGAAAAGAAATCGAATGTATTTCTAGTGAAGAGTGTTCTTGCAAAGTACACAAAAAAAGTAAAAAAGATAAAAACTAAAAATATGAAGGAAAGAAATTACAACAAATCTATGTTGAGCTTTGATCGTCATTAAAAAGAGTGGAGATATCGAATGAAACCTAAAGAAAACTCATTTTGAAATTTAAATAAAGGACAACCAAGAGACTGTAAATAACAGAAAAAATTAAATTAAATAACCAACATTTCCCTTGTAAACAGGGAGAAAATATGATATCTCACTATAGAAATCTTAAAAATTACCAACCATGACAAAATGTGATTTCTCACTACAAAAATCTTAAAAATTTAGGAACTCCTTGGACTACCCTCTCTATGTCTATCTCTGGTATGTCATTCCAACTAACATTAAATAACTAAAAGAAGAAGAAAAAACTTCTCAAAGGTCTTTAACAGTATTGACTACCGAGCCTACAAATCAAACCTCTTTAGCTATAACCCCGACTCCTCTAGCTAAAGAGATCATGCTTAACCAAATGAAACTTTTTGTTAAATTAAAAGACATGTTTAAGCAATCCAAACTAACTAAAACAGTCATGCTTAAGCAATCCAAACATATAGGATTGAACAATATGGTCAAACCCATCCAAAGACTAAAAAAATAAAGAAAAAAATACAGAACACCAAAAACAAAGGAAGAAACACACGAGACTATGAAATTCATACAACTTCCTAGTAAACTGAGCCTCTTCCTATATAGATATCTCAATCTTCAATAGCTCATTTAGATTAGAGAAATAAAATGTTAGAGATGATAAGAATTACATAAAAAAGTACAGAACACTAAAAAAAATTAAACTGTACTACCAACAATAGAGAATATAATTTGCAGAACAAAAACAACCCAACCGCCACCTAAAAGACCTAAAAAATGCAGAGAAGAATTAAAATTCACATAAGGAAACCTACTAGACCTGAGATTAGAAAAATTAGAGTAGGAAGAAGATGAAAGGGTGTCCCAAAACTTGTTCCACACCATAAAAAAATAGAAACAAAAAGATTTATGTGGCACCCCACCCTTCGACCAGCCCCGCAGGCGTGCGAAGAACTCGCATAAAAATGTGTCGTGTGGTGCCCTTTCCGAGGAGCGACGACCCTTTCCTTCCCTCTCGCCCCGCGCTTCTCTTACGAAAAGAGAAGGCTCAGGAATGCTGCGGGAGCCTGAGGCCTACGAATCGTTCCTGATTTTAAAGGGTTTTTACCTTGTGCTAGTGCGTCCTTGCCCATCCGAGAGTGGCCTAACCACGGCTACCGCAATCGTCTATTGGGTCCTCCTGCTCGAGGGGAGAGCCTGCTATCGCACCCTCCTCTTCGGGGGTGCGGGTTTCTTGGCAGTAGTGTTCCTAGATCGCAAGTATCTTTTTTGTTTATGTGTGCGTGTGTGTATCTATTCTATAGATGCTCATCTCTTTCCTTCTTGTAGCGCATTTTTCTGGTCACTTTAAAAGAGGAAGGAGAGTCTCATCCTTTGTTTAATGTTTTAGAGTCGCCACCTGAATTTGAAGGGTGTCAGGTCCCTCTTGATTAGAAAAAACATTATCTAGTCTCTTTGGAGAGAGACCAAGTAACATATTCTTCTGATTGACTCAGTCTGCGATGTATTCTGTAGAGATCCTAGGTACGGGGTTCTGGTTATGGGTCAGGAAGGTGTGAGGCACCTAACAACTGCCCGACGTTAGTCAGCAGAAGCAGCTTGCATAAAAGGCCAAAAATAACCTTGAGTACGAGCCTTTTAAGCTAACGTCCATCTTCTGAAATGATTCCCACATTCTCCTTCATGTATTTCCTTAAGGAGAAGAACTCCTTCTTCCTCTGTGACACATTTGAGCAAAGGACCAAGATACAATTGTTTGTACAGCTCATCATCCAATAGGACGTAATTCAGTGACTTAATCCGTAACTTCTGTGCCTCATTTTTATCTTTTGGTTGCAGTCCATCTTTCAAATAACTGTAAATAGGATACATCCAACTATTAATAATATCTTTCCAGATGGTGCATATATAACCAAGTTCTTGCAGTGCAGATTCTTGAAGCACATCAACTGTAATTTTTCGCTCCATTGCACTTGGTAACATTGAAGCAACATACGCTAAGGCATCTGCATGTTGATTCCTATTACGATGAATTCATTTCACAAATACTTTCTTGAATTGTTGTATCAATTATGTTGCCTTTTTTAAGTACTGGACCATCCTGTCATCTCGTGCCTCAAAAGTTCCTTCAACTTGATATGTAATCAACTAAGAATCATTATATATTGTAAACTCTTCCAACCTTAACTGTTTTGCCATCTGGAGCCCTTTTAAGATCTCTTCATACTTAGCCTCATTATTAGATGCAGTAAACTGTAACCTTGCAGATAACTCAATTCGAGTATTTTCTGGCGTTACTACCACAACACCAATTCTTACACCTAAATCATTTACTGCACCATCAACAAATATCCTCCAACCATCTTGTGTAGTCCAGGATGAGTCATCATCATCTTCAGCATGAAACTCATTTTCATCTTTTAATTCGTTTGAAAGTTCTACTATTGGAAAATTAGCTAAGAAGTCTGCTACCACTTGCCCTTTAACTGCAGTTCGTGGTTGAAATTGTATATCAAATTATGCCAACTGAACTACCCACTTAGCTAAACGCCCCATCTTTTAGTCTCGGGATAACACCATCTTCAAGGGGTACTATGTAATCACTTTTATTGAATGTGCTTTGAAGTAAGGTCGTAATTTTTGAGAAACAAAGATGAGTGCATAAATTAGTTTTCAATCATCGAGTATTTCATCTCAAATACATTTAGAGACTTGCTGATGAAATATGTAGGTTTTTCCACGTTTGACTCAGTTCGCATAAGGACTGCACTAACTGAAGATTCTGTGGCCGAAACATATAACTCCAAAATATCTCTGTCAACCGGTCTAGAAAGAACATGTGCTTTACTCATATATGATTTTATCTAGTCAAGAGCAACTTGACAATCTTCTGTCCAAGTAAACGCTGTTTGCTTTCATAACAACTTAAAAAATGGCTAACACTTATCAGATGATCACAAAATGAGCCTCCCCAAAGCTGCTAATCTTCCATCTAACACCTAGACATCCATCTTACTTTAAGGAGCTGGCATCTCCATTTAAGCATGTATCTGATCAGGATTCACTTCGATTCCTCTCCTTGTTACGAGATATCCCAAAATTTTCTGGACTTAACTCTAATTGCGCATTTTGCTAGGTTCAATCTCATGTTATACTCTCTAATCCTATCAAATGTTGCTTTTAAGTCTGCTAAATGCATTTCCCTCCCCTTGTTTTTAACAAGCATGTCATCCACATACACCTCTATGGTGTTGCAGATCAAATCTTTGCACTTATTATTAACAAGATGTTAATAAGTTGCACCAGCATTCTTTAACCCAAATGGCATGACACGGTAGCAGTATAATCCTCTGTCTGTGATGAACGCAGTCTTTTCCTCATCGAGTGGATTCATTGGGATCTGGTTGTAACCAAAATACCCATCCATAAAAGATAGCAGCTCATATCCCAAAGTGGCTTCAACTATCTTGTCGATGTTTGGTAAAGGATAGCTGTCTTTGGGACAAGCTCTATTAAGTTCAGTAAAATCTATACAGACTCGTACCTTACCATTCTTTTTGGGCACAACAACAATGTTGGCAATCCACTCCGGGTACTGAACTTCTCGTATAAACTTTGCTGCCAAAAGTTTATCAATCTCCTCATTAACAGCCTTATAGTAACGTGGTGAAAGACGTCTTAGCTTTTGTTTAACCACATTGAAACCTTTCGAATTGTTCAGGCTATGGCATGCAACTGATGAATCGATGCCTGACAGATCACTCATCTTCCAAGCAAATAAATCTACATTTGTAATAACAAAGATAATGACTCTTGCCTTTGCTTAGCATCTAATTCCATGCCAATGAAAGTACATTTCTTCTCTTCACCTGGTGTAAGGTTTACTTCTTCTAGGGCTTCAATAGTTGATGAAGACTTAACATCATCAGTATCCATAATGTTCTGGACAACTAACTGTGCAGATGTAGATGGGTGTGTATTTATACCTGCTACCCCATCTGTCCACTATAATTGTGTATTTTTTAAGGGACGACTTATGAAATATCACCTTACTTTAGGTGTATGAGGAAGGGGGATCAATTTCTACCTAGTTTTCGATTCTTTTGAAACTCAATTCACAATGAGATAATATTAAGACAACCAAGTAATGACTTATTCGATTCTCAAGTGCGGAATTGACCTAGAATCAAATATTTCAAGCTTGCACAACAAATCATCAACAATGAAGTAAGAGACACTAAAGGTTTTGTTGACGGGGAAAATCCAAACGGAAAAAACCCCGGGACCTAGTCCAGAAATTTCCACTAAGAGTTTATAGAAATCTTACAACCGTTCACATCGAACACACGAATCCCCTCGTGCAAAACTCGACCGGTCTTTCTTCACAGCTCGAATCCACGAACCGCCTCTTCAATGGTGAGAGAGTGTGCCTCCAACTCAGAATCCTCCAAGTCTCACACTTGTGCTTGAATCTTCACGTTTCACTTGAAATCAATCAAGTTTTCAGTTCGCCGGAGCTCCACCGGCGACCTCACCGGAACTTCACCGGTGACAATAAGAGTGGATGAACTGTTTTGAGTTTCTGGCCCTACTAGATCTTCATGCTATATGGATGTTCTAAGTCTTTCTAGCTAAGATGAAGAAATAGAGAGAGAGTTTGTAAAGCAACAACTCTCAGGGGAGAAGGAATCAACTCCACACTCAGGTCTAGTAAAGACAACAATGGAGAAGAAGACAAATGGTTGATTTCATGAATATTCCTTATTCTCTTGAGGCTCTCAAAAATGCTTTCTTCTTCCTTAGATTGGAGCTCTAGCTCACATGGTTAGTCTCTCTAGCTATATATATAGAGAAGACAACACATGTGAGCTTTTAGGACAAAAGGACCAAAAACCCTAGGTCAGAAAATCGCGCAACAGCCAAAACCCAGTAGGGTGTATCGATACACAGCTGATCTGTATCGATACTGAGCTCACAGGTGAGGTCAGTATCGATACTGATCAACAGGGTGTATCGATACTGACTCCACCTGTTAGACAGGTGAGGGCAGTATCGATACTGACCAAGGGCGGTATCGATACTGACCTCACTTGAAAAACAGATGAGTCCAGTATCGATACACCCTTTAAGGGGTATCGATACAGACTGGGAATTTTGGCAAAAACGTTTTTGCAAACAATTTTGGCAATCCAAATGCTTTCTAATTATATGCAATGAGTCCTAGTGCATGTCTAACCACCTATGATAGTCGATAGGTCACTTACCAATACACAGAGAGTTCCGGATGCGAGACCGAGTCCGATGAGGTGCTATTTCCTCCGTTCTTGATGATGAGTGAGTTTTGCACGGAGGATACGCCTGACTCTTGACTCAAATAGGTCTCCATTTGATCGAGTTGTTCTATCATGAATATTGACAAACCCTGGGGACCTTTCAATCTCCCCCTTTGTCAATTTCATGACAAAAACCCCGTACATTAGAAGTTTCGAGAATAAAATTACATTACACCACGACTGTTCTTACAAGGGACTCAACAAGGATGCAAACCTTCCCCAATAGAAAGAAAACAAACCAGACAAGAGAGTTTCTGCAAAAACACACACTTATCATCAAGGTATCACAAAATATATATAATTCAATCACGTCCTTGAGTTTTGTGAGAAACTCCCCCTATCCTGGGCAACTCCCCCATAGTGACTTCTCCCCCTTTTTGAAATGAAATAGACAAAGGTGGAAGGCAGGAATGGAGAGTCCCAAGATAGGAGAACCACAATGCCCAAAGCAAGAGCAGACATCCCATGGGCTAGCAGATATAAGAGAAAGATCGAGAATATGCCATGAACTGAAAATTACTCTAGATACACTTTGAAAGAGCAATTCAAAAGCAAGTAGTAGCAGTAACAGTAAATAAACGCATGAGTATCTGAAAATAAGAAACAAGTCAGGTACTAGTTTAGCTAACATCAATAAAATGAAGGGGAGTCTAGTTTAGTGTGTGGCCTAGACTAGTCATCTTCATCCATCTCTGCATCCTCCTCTCCCTCATCCTCCGTTGCAGCATCCTCATTATCATCGCCCTCATCCTCCTCTTCGTCATCATCATGAGGTACAAAGGATCCGCTGGGAGGGTCAATGAGAGGAAGATTGTGGGCCGCGGCATAATGATTGTGGATGGGCACCATCTGACCTAGCATGCGGTGAGTGTCAATCAAGCACCGTTGAGTGTTCAAGTTGGCGTCTTTCAGCTGGAGAAGCATGTCCATGACTTGTTGCTCCCAGGTTCGGCGAGTAGCGCCGGGATCAGTTGCACGAGCAGGAGCAGGATCACTAGCTTGAGCAGGAGCTTGACCACGAGGACGAGCACTCAGATGAGAAGCACTTTTGCTGATTGTAGACTCATCGATATCATGTTTGGCTACCTGAACTGGCTCAGAACTCGGAATGGGGATATCGTTGTAGTCCAAGATCCGACTAATCAGTTTTGGAAAAATAAGAGACTGGGACAGTTTGGATTGGACAAGATGAATCATTTGCCTAACGATGAATATGCCAAAGTCAAACTTGGAATGTGTGATCATGTGAAACATGAATTCACCCATAAGAGGGGTGATGAAGCTCTTGTTCCCACCAGTGGGATACAAGTTGTAGGCAATGATTATGGCAAACAGACGATACTGAGAATAAGCATGCTTGAGTAAAAATCTGTTGGCTGGAGTCCAGGGATGGACTCCACCTGACAATGCTAAGGAGATGTCCTCGGGAGTAGGGACGATGGGTTCCTCCCGGTCCTTGGGGGGCGGAAAGACAATAGGATCGTCGATAGGCCTCATCCCACAGATGGTATAGATAACCTCTGGGTTGACTGAGATGAATTTGCCCAACACAAACGTTTTGAATGAAAAATTCTCAGCATCAATGTCATGTATGTTGGCATAAAACAAACGAACAAGCCTAGGATAGGCAGTTCCAGCACCATCTAATAGGTTAAGACTGTGACAAATATGCAGGATTTCACGAATTTCATCAAAGCCAAACCTGTTGTAGCGAACTTTACGTTCTACTATGAGAGAACGTCTGGAGAAGGATTTATTGAATGATTTCAAACAATTTTCAGAGTAAAACTTTTCCCCAGTTGTTGGGCAGGTGACGGGTGACCATTGTCGAGATACACCCTTTCCTTTAGGGGTAGTGGATTTTGTAGGATTTGTAGGTGCTTTTCTCTTTTGTCCACCAGCCATTAGAAAGAGATTTGAACACGACACAAAATAAAGATGCAAGATAATCACACGAATAGATCTAAAACACCGACAAAAACTCTACCCTGTGCAAGAAGATAACCAATCGTGGATCAAAACACAGCTACACAATGGGAGAGAAGAGATCTAGGGCACAATCACGATTTCTAGGGCAAAGAGACAAAACTTAGCAAGAGATGCAACAGAGGAACAAAAACTTACCCTAGAAATGCAAGGAGGAACAAAAACTTACCCTAGAACGCTTGGCCAAGAGAGGAATCGAGTGGAATCGCCGAAGAAAACGCCCAAAAGAGGAAGAAGATCAAGAGCTTGACTCTCTCCTTGAAGAAGCACCCCCACACTCTTTCTCAAAACCCTATCTAAGAAGAAAAAGAAAGAGACGAATCGATAACCCTCTTAAAAGGGGGTTGATCGTGCGCAAAAATTGAGGCGCAAAACACGATCTGCCCAGGGGGTATCGATACACCGGGAGGGAGTATCGATACAGATTATTACAGGACAGTGCTGTATCGATACAGAGAAAGACCTGTATCGATACACCCTGAAGACATGTTTGGACCTGATCAGGGGACATGGGTATCGATACACCCCATATGGGTATCGATACCAGTAGGAAAAACTGAGTGACAAAATTTTTGAACCATGAATGTGCATTCTCTTTTAGTCATATCACTTAGAGAGTTTTTCAGAGACCATTTTGAACACACGAAAAAGAATACATGTGGCTGCATTTGAAGCGATTTTATCACAACACCTATATGTGTACACAACCTGATCTTTGCAGCTTACTCCCATTCCCACAGATGAGAAGGGAACACTCGATCACATTAGTCTCAATAGCAACTGGTTTTTTCAGAGACTATCTAGGTATAATCAGAGAGACCACAAATTCGATTGTTCACGCAGATCATCAAGACCATGGGGTGTGTGGGACATGAGCTGACGTCACAAAATGAGGAGAGATCCTTGAGAGCTGATTATCATTAAGATTCTATTCTCTCTTAGCTATTTCAAACCCTGCTAGTGTGGAGGACGAAACATGAATCAAAATAAGGTGGTTCATGACCAACATGATAGGGCTCTACCAAAGAGGTGTATTTTAGAATACAAATGACCCAAGAGCATGTATCATGACTCATCAAGTCTGCCTGAGAGTTCATTGTAGACGTTATTGATTTGCTCTCAAAGCACCAAGACTTGTCATGTGGTCTCACTACAATCTCACATACCACCAAGCTCAAAATCTTTTACGAGAGCTTACTCTTTAGGTGGCTCCACCAAGCTCAAAATCTTTTACGAGAGCTTACTCTTTAGGTGGTACACCGAGTTCAACAATATTTATAAGAACTCACTCTTGAGGTGTATTGCGGAGATGCATCCAACCGGAGAAACCAATGATATAGAAGAGTTCGTCTACCAGACTAGTTTGATTCAAGATAGATTGAGAGAAGATATGAACACACAGACAAGGCTCAATCCACACACATTCAGTCAAAACATGACACACACACAAAACATAGAACTAGTTTCACGCGTTAGACAAGAACCACAAGTACCCAAAGATTATATTGCGGAGATATTCAGCGTGAAACAGCAGCAAATGAAATACAGGGATGAGTGATTCAAACCATTCAAGTGAGTGGAGGAAAGCTGATAGTATCACAGCAGTGTCACCCAGGTCAGGAATCAATCGAGGCAGCATAGGTAGAACGAAACTCACTCATGCAATCCCCGAGAAAAATACCCACAAATACAAGAGAAGAACAGAGAACAAAAATAATCCCTAAGGAACCTCTAGACTGCAGAAAACAATGACTCAGGCAATTCGAACAGCAATACACTCTACTACCAAGAAGGAGACAAATATCATTTGAAAGGGAGGTAGGAGTGTGATCGAGGGTGTACTCACGTAATGGAGACAACACCGATAGCCCTTCTTAGTTTTTCAAAGGTTATAGAGTCTAGAGGTTTGGTGAGGATATCGGCAAGCTGCTTCTCGGTTGGAATATGTTCAAGACAAATTACCTTTTCTTCAACAAGGTCACGGATAAAGTGGTGCCTAATGTCGATGTGCTTAGTTCTTGAGTGTTGGACAGGATTTTTGGTAATGTCAATAGCACTAGTGTTATCACAGTAAACAATCATAGTAGCATGTTCAAAACCATAGTCACTAAGCATTTGTTTCATCCAAAGCAATTGAGTGCAGCACGAACCTGCGGCGATGTACTCGGCCTCAGCTGTAGAGAGGGATTGAGAGTTCTGCTTCTTGCTCTGCCATGCCACAAGGTTGAGTCCAAGGTAGTAACATCCTCCCGAAGTGCTTTTCCTATCATCCACATTCCCGGCCCAATCCGCATCGGAGTAGGCACATATTTCAGAATTGGTGTCCTTGGTATACCACAGTCCATATCCAAGAGTTCCCTTGACATATCGAATGATACGTTTTACAGCTTTCAAGTGAGACTCTTTTGGATCAGCTTGATAGCGAGCACAAGCTCCCACACTGAATGATATATCCGGTCTACTTGCAGTGAGATAAAGTAGACTCCCTATTATGCTTCGGTATGTCTTTTGATCGACCCCCTTTGCTGATTCATCTTTTGACAGTTTCTTGGTGGTGCTCATTGGTGTTCGGGAGACTTTGGCAGATTCCAACCCGAACTTCTTTACCAGGTTCTTAGCATACTTGTTCTGTGATACAAACATCCCATCATGAGTTTGCTTGACTTGCAGCCCGAGGAAGAAGGTGAGTTCTCCCACCATACTCATCTCAAATTCTTTGCTCATAAGTTCTGCAAATGAATCAGCTTCCTTAGGAGTGGTTGAACCGAAGACAATGTCATCCACATATATTTGTGCCATGAGCACATCCTTATCAGCCCATCGTATGAACAATGTTTTGTCGGCTCCACCTCTTGAGAAGCCTTTCTTAAGAAGAAATGAGGTGAGTCGATCATACCATGCCCTTGGAGCCTGCTTCAACCCATACAGTGCCTTTTTGAGGCGATACACATGATCCAGATGGTGTGGATCTTCAAATCCCTTAGGTTGCTCCACATAGACTTCTTCTTGGAGGATTCCATTGAGAAATGCAGTCTTGACATCCATTTGGTAAAGTTTCATTTTCATGTAGCATGCAAATGCCATCATGAGTCTTATGGATTCCAATCGAGCAACTGGAGCAAAGGTTTCGTCAAAATCTACACCTTCAATTTGATTGTACCCTTGTGCCACTAATCTGGCCTTGTTTCGAATCACAGTACCATATTCGTCGGACTTGTTCTTGAATATCCATTTGGTCCCTATGACATTGATATCCTTCCGTCTAGGTACAAGAGACCAAACATCTTGACGTGAGAATTGGTTGAGTTCTTCTTGCATGGCTTCGATCCAATTCTCATCCTGAAAAGCATCGAAGACGTTTGTTGGTTCAAAGTCAGCGAGATAGCACACATGGTGTACAATATTTTCAACTTGTCTTCTCGTCATGATTCCAGTGGTTCCATCCCCAATGATGTTCTCCACTGTATGATTCCTTGCCCACTTGGGACGCTGAAGCTCGGAGACATCTTGTTGGCTTTCTGTGTCAACCTCACCAGATTTTTCACTTGTGACATCACAGTGAGTGTCTCCTTGGGATACATTGGGAGTTGGTACAGGATCTCCTCGGACTTTGGTAGTCTTCACTCCTCCTAACCTGTTTGGAGATAGCTCTTCATCCTCAGACTCTTTCAATCTTGACCCCATGTCATCGATCACAACATTGATGGACTCCATCATTGATTCTGTTCTCTTGTTGTAGACACGGTATGCTCTACTGTTCACAGCATATCCCAAGAAAATGCCTTCATCACTTTTTGAGTCAAATTTCCCGAGGTGTTCACGGTCTCTCAAGATATAGCACGTGCTACCAAAGATCCTAAGATAGTTCAGATTAGGCTTCTTCCCGAACCATAACTCGTATGGAGTATTTAATGTTTTGGTCCTCAAGTAGACCCGATTAACAAGGTAGCATGCGGTTGATACTGCTTCTCCCCAAAACCTTTGAGCAAGACCTTTGCTATGAAGAAGCACTCTTGCCATCTCTTGAATTGTCCGGTTCTTCCTTTCAGCTACTCCATTCTGTTGTGGAGTGATTGGAGCTGAGAATTCATGTTTGATTCCATGTTCAACACAGTAGTCTTCAACTTTAGTGTTATGAAATTCGGTTCCTCGATCACTTCTAATTCTCTTGATCTTCCTTTCTTGCTCATTTTGAATTCTCTGCGCAATGACAAAAAACTCATCAAAGGTATCTGATTTCTCACGGAGGAAAGCCACCCAAGTGAACCGAGAGAAATCATCCACCATAACCAAAACATAGCTAGTGCCTCCTATGGTTTGAGTTCTCATTGGACCCATGAGGTCCATATGGATGATCTGAAGAGGTTTAGTTGTGAGAATATCTTTAGAGGCTTTGTGAGAGCTTCGTGTTTGCTTCCCTATCAAACACGCTCCACATTTGTCATCAACCTCTTTGCATAGCATTGGAACACCTCTCACAGCTTCTTTGTTGGTTAACTTAGCAAGATCCTTAAAGTTGACATGTCCCATCCTTTGGTGCCATAGAAGGGTAGTGTTCAACTTGGTTAGATTACACAACAGTTTTGTTGATGTATCAACCATGTAGCAATTACTGGAAGTTCTCTTCCCATGTATGCTTTCTACCCCACTTGGATCTTTAATTATGCATCCTTGAGAGTTAAAGGTTACCGAATAGTTAGAGTCACAAATTTGACTTATGCTTAAGAGATTAGCAAGCATACCTTCTACATATAGGACATCATGAATTTCTGGGATTCCAGGAAGCTTGATTGTTCCTTTCCCTGTCACTCTTGCTGTACTTCCATCACCGAAAGTGACATTCCCACCAGAGAATTTCTCAAGGTGTGAGAAGCACTCTTTGTCCCCAGTCATGTGTCGGCTGCACCCACTGTCTAGAAACCAATCCGTTGTGGTAGCTTTGTATGCCATAAGTGCCACCAGAGCCTTGAATTCAGTATTCTTCTTCACCCAAACCCATTTCTCTTTCTTCTTTGGTGTAGTATCGGTTGGCTTAGAAGTGTATCTTTGTTGGCTCTCCTTCTCCACATAGATTTTCCCACTATATATGTTCTTTCTAAAGCTGGGGTTTGTCAATCTCCCAATTTCTCCAGTTAGTGCTCTTGCTTTTTGTTGAAGTTGCTTGAACATCTTTAGCCTTTTCCTTTCTCTATGGGTGTGATGGAGGTCATCCAAATAAAACTTGCAGGTGTTTTGCAAGTGACCTCGATATCCACAATATGAGCATGTATGGATGGTTTGTGATGATCTCCTAGTGTTTCTTGTCTCTGCTTGCGATTTGGTGAAATGTTTCGAGGATTGTTGTTGATCTACAGGCATTGAGACTTGTTCTTTGGCAAGAATACCCGAACCCGTTTGTGAAGAAGGGAACACCTTGGCCTTTACAAAGGTTGTTGAAGTTGAGGTGCTAGCACCTTTGCAGTTGTCAAATCCAAGCCCCTTTCTGTCCCCCGAGTACTTTGCCCCACTCATCATTGACATTAGATTGTTCGATCCATGATTGAATTTCATCAACATCTCTTCCGACTTGCACAGCTCTTCCTTGACCATTTTCATCTCATTGAGAAGGGATGTAATTCTTTCATGCGCCATCCCAAGATCATTCTTGAGAATTTTGATTTCTTTCTCCTTTCCCTTGAGAATTTCAGAGTCTTCGATGGCCTTCTTGGGATACTCATTCATTTGAAGGATCAAGTCCTTCTTTTCCACTTCAAGGGATGTGACCTTCATTAGAAGTTCCTTATTCTTCTTTGTGAGACTCTTGCTGTTCTCCAAAATTCTAGAGAACAGAAGTTCTTCTTGGAAATCTTCTTCGCTCATATCATCACCACTAGACGAATGATTGGATATGTCCTCTTCGTCTTCACCCTGTTCTTGTGGGGATAGTAGTGAGGCTGTGAAGGCCACAAAATTTTGTTTCACCTCTCCTTCACTTTCTTGGGATGATTCAGATTCCGACGAAGAGTCATCGAAGGTAACATTCATTGCTTTCTTCCCTTTTAAGTGGTTTGAGCTTCCTTTGTTTGCACATGAGCTAGCCATATGACCAAATCCGCGACATTTGTAGCATTGAATCTCATCACTCTTCTTCTTCTCAAATTTCTTATCAAATGACTTGAAATTCTCATGTGGCTTGTATTTAGAAGAGGAATGATTGTACTTATCAAACTTCTGAAATCCTCCTTTCTTCTTCAAGTACTTCTTGAACTGCCTGGAGAGAAGAGCAATTTCATCATCACTGGAGTTGTCAGAGGTAAGATCCCCCTTGCTAGTTGCTTGCTTGGAAGCCTTGAAGGCTATGTTCTTTGACTTCTTCGACGATCTAAAGTTTGATTCAAATGTCCTGAGATTACCTGCAAGTTCCTCAGGAAGAAGAGCATCAATATCTTTACTCTCCTCGATAGCCGTAACTTTAGCCTCGAATCTTTCGGGGAGAGATCTCAGCACTTTACGGACTATCTTGGAGTTGGAAATGGTCTCTCCTAGGGCAAACGAGTTGTTTACTATTTCACCGAGTTTCCCATAAAACTCGTTGAAGGTTTCATGTTCTTCCATACGAAGATTTTCAAATTGGGTTGTAAGCATTTGCAATTTGGCAATCTTAACAGTCTGAGTACCCTCATGAGTGATTTCTAGTTTTTTCCATGCCTCCTTTGCAGTGAGGCAGTTAGAGATACTTCGGAACTCGTCTGCCGTTACAGCATTGAATATGGCATTGAGGCCTTTGCTGTTGAAGGTGGCCTTATCAATTTCATCCTGAGTCCAGAGATCAATGGATTTAGGTTTGGTTGTAGCCACACCGTCCACTGTGGCGGTTATAGTCGGAGGGGACCAACCACTTTCTACAGCCCTCCAAACTCTTTCATCAATCGAGCTTAGAAAGGCTCTCATGCGAGCTTTCCAATATGCATAGTTACTACCATTGAACAATGGAGGTCTGTTCACGGAGCTTCCTTCCATAATTTACTACAAGGATCTCACCGGGATGTTAAGCCTTATAAGGTGAGCCTTGCTCTGATACCAATTGAAATATCACCTTTCTTTAGGTGTATGAGGAAGGGGGATCAATTTCTACCTAGTTTTCGATTCTTTTAAAACTCAATTCACAATGAGATAATATTAAGACAACCAAGTAATGACTTATTCGATTCTCAAGTGCGGAATTGACCTAGAATCAAATATTTCAAGCTTGCACAACAAATCATCAACAATGAAGTAAGTGACACTAAAGATTTTGTTGACGGGGAAAATCCAAACGGAAAAAACCCCGGGACCTAGTCCAGAAATTTCCACTAAGAGTTTATAGAAATCTTACAACCGTTCACATCGAACACACGAATCCCCTCGTGCAAAACTCGACCGGTCTTTCTTCACAGCTCGAATCCACGAACCGCCTCTTCAATGGTGAGAGAGTGTGCCTCCAACTCAGAATCCTCCAAGTCTCACACTTGTGCTTGAATCTTCACGTTACACTTGATATCAATCAAGTTTTCCAGTTCGCCGGAGCTCCACCGGCGACCTCACCGGAACTTCACCGGTGACAATAAGAGTGGATGAACTGTTCTGAGTTTCTGCCCCTACTAGATCTTCATGCTATATGAATGTTCTAAGTCTTTCTAGCTAAGATGAAGAAATAGAGAGAGAGTTTGTACAGCAACAACTCTCAGGGGAGAAGGAATCAACTCCACACTCAGGTCTAGTACAGACAACAATGGAGAAGAAGACAAATGGTTGATTTCATGAATATTCCTTATTCTCTTGAGGCTCTCAAAAATGCTTTCTTCTTCCTTAGATTGGAGCTCTAGCTCACATGGTTAGTCTCTCTAGCTATATATAGAGAGAAGACAACACATGTGAGCTTTTAGGACAAAAGGACCAAAAACCCTAGGTCAGAAAATCGCGCAACACCCAAAACCCAGTAGGGTGTATCGATACACAGCTGATCTGTATCGATACTGAGCTCACAGGGGAGGTCAGTATCGATACTGATCAACAGGGTGTATCGATACTGACTCCACCTGTTAGACAGGTAAGGGCAGTATCGATACTGACCAAGGGCGGTATCGATACTGACCTCACTTGAAAAACAGATGAGTCCAGTATCGATACACCCTTTAAGGGGTATCGATACAGATTGGGAATTTTGGCAAAATCGTTTTTGCACACAATTTTGGCAATCCAAATGCTTTCTAAATATATGCAATGAGTCCTAGTGCATGTCTAACCACCTATGATAGTCAATAGGTCACTTACCAATACACAGAGAGTTCCGGATGCGAGACCGAGTCCGATGAGGTGCTATTTCCTTCGTTCTTGATGATGAGTGAGTTTTGCACGGAGGATACGCCTGACTCTTGACACAAATAGGCCTCCATTTGATCGAGTTGTTCTATCATGAATATTGACAAACCTTGGGGACCTTTCAACTTATATAAGATTATTCGATCAAAACTTAAAAGTCCTTTGGATTTATGTTGATAGATAATTTAGTTTTTTTTTGGTTAGGAATGCTACTTAATACTTTGTTGAAAACTTTAGAGTTTTATTTTGGCAAACTTTATATATGTAGTGATTGAGATGGTAAATTATATGAATTGAAGAATTTTTGTGAATGGAAGTTGAAATATGAATGGTTTGGAAAATTTGAATGAATGAATGTGGAAGTGTATTTGAATGGTTTTATAAATTTAATTAAATTTGGATGTACCTGTAAAGCATGAACATGTGAATGAAAAAGGCTCAAAGACAGAAAAAAGAAACCAGAAAAAGGGGGCAAAAAAAAGAAATAGATTATTTGCGACAGTTTTAATCCGTCGCTAATAGCCCAGCTGCTCCCGTCGGTACAAGATTAGGACTATTTGCTACGGCTATAAAGCGTAACAATTGAGCCTAGAAAGTATCAACTATGGTCACCAATTAGCTACGGCTTCGGCCGTCGCAAACGTAAGACCATTTGTTATGATCCACAAAAGCGTAGCAAAATTTCGTCACAAAAGCTATTTGTTACGGCACTTAAAGCTACGGCATATAAACCGTCACTGAAGCTAATTTGCTACGGTTTTCTAATTTTCTGCTACGGTTTTAGACCGTCACAAAAACCTTGCATTTTTGTAGTGCATCCATGACCGCGGACGATCAAAGAGAGAAAGAATAGAGTTTTTTCTCGAGATTCCTAAGTGGGGGAGGAATTGTTTATGAAGTGTAAAGGAGTCGCCACCTGATTAATACGGGAATCAGGACCCAATTTTGGAAAAATGTTTTGTTTTAGAAAACACGACGATCTTCCTGACTAGACAGGTCTGCGAAGAGAGATTCCTAGTAAGGGAATCCTGGTATGGGTCGGGAAGGTGTTAGGCACCCGACAACAGCCCGATCGTGAGATCGGCATCTACTTCACAACTAAGGGGTATTTTAGAATTTCTTTATCAAACTATGATTATTCTAAGAAAGAGTATGTACAAAGAAAAGTAAGTTTGCAGCCCCCTTGATCTACGTTTCATGCTTATAAAGTTCTGGGGCGAAAGACAAAAAAATGGTACACATGCACTATCTAGGAACACGTGTCGAAATAAAGTGACACGTGTATCTCAGTACACGTGCACCAAAAACACATTACGCGTAGGCGCGATTCCACGTGTAAACAAAAGAATGTATGGATTCTATTCCATATGTGGCAGACATATTTGTTCATTGGCTCTATCCCATAAACAAACAAGAACGAACAAGTGGGTTCTATACCACGAAACAAGCAATGGTTATACATCGATTCGATTCCATGAACAACCGGTTCATATACGGATGCTATTCCATATACAAACAAATGGGCATGAATGGGTTCTATCCCATGTGTGGCCCAAGAATTACGAGTGGATGTGATTCCCCAAGTAACGAGAATGTACGTGGACTTGATCCCGTGTACAAGTGGTCATAGTGCACGTGGATGCTATTCCACGAGCATGCCGTGGAAGACACTTAGGCGCGATCCTAAATGTTGGCAACCATAATGTCTCAGTGTGCGATCACTTTGACTCCGCGACATGACACATGTATACTACTGTACATATGGCACGAGAGAAAGTTTGTTGATTTTGAAAATGATTTGACACGTGTATTGGTACACATGGCCCAATGGGTCTTTATGATGACACATGTTTGCTATTGCATACGTGGCATGATGATTTTGAAAACAATGGATGAGCTATGCCTAGATATTCGGGCACGAATAATCTAGATATCCTAGCTCTTGAAGAATTTCTAGCTCTAGGATGAATATGATCCAAAGCGAATGCAAGTGATTTGAAAATTAGATAGAAAACTTTTGTTTCTTTTCTTATTCTTGAAAATCTTTGATTATTACAAAGGTGGGGTTAGTCTAAGAATTAACCTAACTAATCGAGTGTGCAAGACCATCGACGTGGCGTAGGCACGCATGCCACACTTAGGAGTGCCAATCCATGGTGGTCACATTTCGATGAGTTTAGATCAATTCCTAGCCTAATCCCGAAATTAACACACAACCCTAATTTCTAATGCATTTCTTAAACTAAGGAGCCTAACTTAGATTAACTAATCTAAGAAAGAGAAACCTAGTTCAATTTTATTTGATGGGTTAGGGTTTTGAATTAGGGTTTAGGCATTTCCAAGCCCAAAAAAGAAAGGTGAGCCTAAGCCAAGATGTATTCTTGATAGGCCAACACAAGAAAATGGGTTTATAAAACCTAATTTCAAGAAATGAGTTTACAACTCATGAAGCAAGCCCAACACTCAACAAAATGTAGAGTGGGTTTGCTTGAGAATGGGCTTGCCAAGCCCATAAAGCTTATTTGAAGTTTTATTTTCATTATTGGTTGATTTCTAAGATACATCATCAAGATTGACAAGTTTCTAATGTAAACCCTAGGGTTTCATGTAAAACTAAGACGGAAATACTTGAATTTAAACATGCAAAACAATGTATTAATGTGAAATTAGCAAAATAAACATTTCTACGCATTAACTATTCTCTTAGGCATTTTGTCGAACACATTAAATGTGTACATTCAAACTACCATAACTTCTTCGTTTCACAACCTTTTTGACTCATTCTTGAGCCCATTTTGTGTAATTGTTCATGCTTTACAAGACTACAATATCAGATTTTTCATTTGAAACTTGTATTGAAAGATTCCAGCACGTTTTTGCTCACTTTTTATGTTGTTGAGATGTGAAAATCAACCCTTACACACCCACATGTTTGTAAGCATGACCAAATGATTAATTCTCATACTAAATATGACATCCTTACCATTAAATATGCATTTTATATAAATTAGGACATCATCACATGATGGAACAACATCTAAAATGGGCTAATCTTGCTAGCTCATCTAACCACTCATTATTTCATGTTACATGAATGCTAAACATGTTTAAATTATTATTTATTTTAAGTGGTATTTAGAGATTTCAACAATAATAAAGATTAATGACAATGCATTCCAACAAAATGACTAACAAGTTATTTATGCACATAAAAATGATATCATGAAGAAATATTCATAAAATGACACATTTATTTCTATCTTTCAACTACATCAAACAACATTTAGGATGTAATTTCTACTACAAATGAAAGGGGGTGATGATCACCTACCTATTTTGCTTAAGATCCACAATAAAGAGAGTGAAGAAAACCCATTGATCAACCCTCTATTAAGACATGATGATTTGTTTTATTGATGATAAATGAAGAAAATAGAGTTTTCTTTTGAAAAGCGATGTGATCTACCACTAGCTCTCTCTAAACCAACCTCAAAATGGAAAGAAAAACTCAATTAATTTGAGCTCTTCTCATGATGAATGAGGTTTGAATGTGTAAGGTCTAGGCTAGGATGGGTGGTGTAGATGATGATTAATGAAGAGTGAAGGTTAAGATCTAATGAAAATGGATTTACTCTCACCTAACTCTATTTCTTTCCTTCTCAATCTCTTGAATTCTCTCAAGCTATTCAATGTTACTCATGAGATCCATTGAATACATATCCCATGAGATCTATTGAATGCTCTCCAAGAGATCTTTCCAATGCTCCTACTAGAGTTCTATTCAATGATCTCCTAAAGATCTATTGAATGCTCTTCCATAAAATGTTAGAGATCTCCTCTATTTATAGTAAAAAAAAAGGCTTGGTGGGGTGTAAACAAGATTAGGATTAAGGGATGAGAGGGATGAGAGAGATCTAAAAAAATTGGGTGGAAAAAAGGAGAAAAAATGGGTTTTTAGGGCGTTTTTAACAGCAGCCGTTAGATCGATCAGATCTAGCTGCTAGCTTAAAACGGCTGATGGTGAGCCGTTGGAATATTCAAAAGAATATTCCAACAGTTCCAGCCCTTTAAAAGTTGGTTCCGGGTTCGTTCCAACCCCAATTCTTGTTCTGATTTTGATTTTAAACCCAAATTAAGTCCAATTTTACTCTAATTTCTGAAATTACTTGCTTTTAAACATCAATTAGGGATTAATTAAGTTTTAATTAAGTCCGGAGAACCCTAATGTGGTCTAATTTGAATCTAATTTTGGAATTTTTACCCAATTTCTTCAATTAGGCTCAAATTTAAGCCAAATTAAGTCAAATTAAGTCCAATTGAGTTGAGGCAAGGTCAATTTGAGTTGAATTAGTGGTTAATTGAGTTGAATTAAGGATGCTTTATGCCTTAATCTCGCAGCGCACTCGAATTTTGGGTGTTTAGCATCCGAGGGCAAAAATTGGTGTCTACAAATTGCTACAATGGATCTTCTTGGCGTAACTCTACAGCAGAAGTACTACATACCTTCACAGCTTTCCTATTACCAAGGATTTCTATAATACCAGCAGAGGTAGGAAACTTAATCTTCTAGTGAAATGATGAGGGAACAACCTTCATCATATGTATCCAGTTACGTCCAAAGATGAAATTGTAAGATAATGTGTTGTGTACGACCAAAAATTTTAGTGAAAGCAACATTGGTCCAGCTAAAACTGGGAGCTCGATCCTCCAACTTAGCATATTTTTCTACTCTTGAAATCAATTCTTGCATTGATCCAGGAAGATCAACGATAAATGTTTCATGAAATCTTATTCCCGAAATTAGAGCATTCTTACATGCAATTATAACTGTTTTTTCATCAACACTTCCAATCGATTACGCAACAGATCGAAATCGTTTGGTAAATCTCTTAAAGATTCACCGTGCCATTGCCGAATATTGAATAATGAATCAATATCGAGCTTCTCTTTCTTATTATAAATGTACTGTAAGATGAACAACTTCCGAATCTTAGCAAATTTACAGATGGAATTCATTGGAAGCCTCAAGAACCAAGAAAGAGATTCTCCAGTAAGACTTGACGAAAAATATTTATAGAGAAGAGCGTCATTTGTCTCCCAAACTGCCATTAATTGCTTGTAATGATGAATTTGTTCGTAAGAATCAGAGGATCCATCAAACATTACAAATTTAGGAACCTAAAACCTTTTTGGAATTTCAACATCACGTATATGCTTCTGAACAGGATCTGAATCTTCCTCGACCTCTAATGAATGAATTTGAGGTTGCTGTAGTGCATTTACCAGGAATCAAATCAGATCATCTTTACCTTGCCTGACTACTGCACGATTAACGATTTCCTAGAGTATATCTTGCGGATCTGGAGTAGATACATCAACACTTGACCTATGTGAGTCGTTCTGCGACCTGAATACCTTTATTAACTCCAAATGATCTGACTGAATTTTTTACGCAGCCATTAAAAGTTGAGCAAGAACCGAATCAGCCGTCAGAATATCCAGATCTAGATTTTCTGTTAATGGAGTTTCTTGATCGGTTTGATGTTGCTCTTGATCAGGAATAGTAGTTTCTGGATACTCCGTACCAGAAGTGCCAAAATTCCCTTTTTGAGCAACAATTCTTCGAGGCGGCATTTTAATTCTTGAAGTTTTATGTTTCTGGAAAAAATTTTGAGTTCGATTCCACAAACGGCGCCAAAAATAAAAGATCAAAATTCTGGACCTCTCACCTCGATTGTAGATATAGAGATAGAACTGAAGAACCAGCGATGAACTAAGATGAACAGAAGAAGAACTTGAGGTTGAAACTGCTCTCTTCTCTCGTTTGATCTTAGTTTTGACAAGTCTTATACCAACTAACTATTTTTCCTTCTATCACCATCCTATTTATAGACGAATGTAGCTTACTTTTTACGCTACCCAAATCTATGTCAGATCATCTCATGATTACCTTTGATGCTCATCATCACATGATTCCCTTCACGCTCCTCGTTACGTGACTCTTTTTAACACTCTTTCTTGCCATGTGAGCTATACTAACAACTGCTTCTTAGCTAGTCATTCAGTTGTATTTCACCTTTAAGTTTAACCCTCTCTTTTGAATTAATTACTTTATTTACCCTTCATTATATAATAACAAACTTTCCTATCTCTCGGATAACATTACATTATTACTAGGTGAACTACCTTTACCTTTGAGCAAGCCAACTCGTTATCAGATGAATCTTTTTCATTGGTTTGATGAATCATCTTGTTTACTAGATGATCCATCTCGTTGGAGAATACCTCCACAACGACCACATCACCAATTCCTGCACCCAAATCATTTACTGCACCATCAATAAATATCCTGCAACCATCTTGTATAGTCCAGGATGAGTCATCATCATCTTTAGTATTGAACATATTTCATCCTTTAGTTCGTTTGATGGTTCTACTATTGGAAAATCAGCTATGAAGTCTGCTACCATTTGCCCTTTAACTGCAGTCTGTGGTTGAAATTGTATATCAAATTGTGCCAACTAAGCTGCCCACTTAGCTAAACGTCCCATCTATTGGTCTCGTGATAATACCATCTTCAAGGGGAACTCTGTAATAACTTTTACTAAATGTGCTTCGAAGTAAGGCCGTAAGTTTTGAGAAGCAAAGACTAGTGCATAAATCAGTTTTGACTCAATTCGCATTAGGACAGCGCTAACTGAAGATTTTGTGGCCGAAATTTATAACTCTAAAACATCTCTGTCAACCGGTTTAGAAAGAACATGTGCTTTACTTAGATATGATTTTATCTGGTCAAGAGTAACTTTACAATCTTCTGTCCAAGTAAACGCTGCCTGTTTTCGTAACAATTTAAAAAACGGTTGACACTTATTAGATGATCGCGAAATGAACCTCCCCAAACCTGCCAGTCTTCTAGCTAACACCTAGACATCCTTTTTACTTTTTGGAGCTGGCATCTCTATTAAAGCACGTATCTGATCAGGATTTACATTTATTCCTCTCCTTGTCACGAGATACCCCAAAAATTTTACAGACTTAACTCCAAATGCGCATTTTCCTGGGTTCAATCTCATGTTATACTCTCTAATCTTGTCAAATGTTGCTTTCAAGTTTGCTAAATTTTTTTCCCTCTCCTTGCTTTTAACAAGCATGTCATCCACATACACTTCCATGGTGTTTCCAATAATATCTTTGAACATATTATTGACAGGACGTTGATAAGTTACACCAGCATTTTTTAACCCAAATGGCATGACACGATAGCAGTATAATCCTCTATCCATGATAAATGCCGTCTTTTTCTCATCGAGTGGGTTTATTAGGATCTGGTTGTAACCAGAATACCCGTCCATAAAAGATATCAGTTCATGTCCAGAAGTGGCTTCAACCATCCTGTCGATGTTTGGTAAAAGATATCTGTCTTTGGGACATGCTCGATTAAGGTTAATAATAAAAAGAATCCAGAAATAAGATTTCTTCTGTTCAGGCTAGATGTTTCCCACGGACGGGCCAAAAATGAGAGATCAGAATTCAGATCCTCTCACTTCGATTCTAGTTGTAGAGATAGAACTGAAGAACCAACGATGAACAATGATGAACAACGATGAACAGAGATTAACAGAAGAAGAACTTGAGGTTGAAACTACTCTCTGCTCTTATTTAATCTTAGTTCTGACAAGTCTTCTATCAACTAACTGTTTTTTTTCTATCACCATCCTATTTATAGACGAATGTAGCTTACTTCTTACGCTACCTAACTCCACGTCAGATCATCTCATGATTACCTTTGACACTCCTCATCACGTGACTTCTTTCACGTTCCTCATTACGTGACTCTCTTTAACGCGCCTTCTTGCCATGTCAGCTATACTAACAACTGTTTTTAGCTGGTCATTCGGTTGTATTTCACCTTCAAGTTTTAACCCTCTCTTTTGAATTAATTACTTTCTTTACCCTTTATTATATAATAACAAACTTTCCTATCTCTTGGACAACACTACATTATTACCAGATGAACTACCTTTACCTTTAAGCAAGTCGCCTCATTACCAGATGAATCTCTTTTCGTTTCTTTGATGAATCATCTTGTTTACTAGATGATCCATCTCATTGGAAAATACCTCCATAGATATCTAGATTTAATCACTACTAAACACCCTATTTAAGTTTACAACACTTAATAGTCTCAAATTCAAAGGAATAAGCTAATTTCCTAAGTTAATGTTGATGTTAGAGTTTTGCGTCAGTGGCGAAGATTAGGCCATTACTCCCTAACCATAATTCAGATCAAGGTGAGGTAAGGTTCTCTGGAAACTAGACAAAAAAACTAAAACTTTTATGTGTTGATCCGATGCTGGTTCTCTACGTTTTTATACAAAAATTTCGCTCAACTCGTACTAATGCAGGAATTCAAGATTTTCCAGCATGCAAGGTCAAACTAAGGGTAGTCGATAGGTTAACTTCCTATTCTCGGAATAAGGTGAAACACACTAGGATTATATATCAGAGTCTAATAAACATAAAACAGAAGGCATAACATCATTCAGACATTCACAACTCATGTTGTTAATTAAAACTTCATTCACATGTCATTAAAACTCAAACTATTCAGTCAAATTCAAACTATATCATAAGTATTCATTGTATCATGTGTTAAGTTCAAACTAAGTAATCAAAACCAAATTATTTTTATGAGCAAATAAAACAAATCTATTCAAACATGTTGTCAAAAAATAAATAATAATCCCAAATCCCAAGTGATCTATCACTAGTCATCTTCTTTCTAAGTTCACGGAATGGTACGTACTTCTAAATCTTTGGTTTCTTCTCAAGACTTTTGGTATAACTTCGAGTTCTTCTTCTTGTTCCTATAGGGGGTTGTTGAGTGCATAATTATTACATATTTATCCCTCAATTTATATTAGCTAGTATTCAATTGTATATTATTTTTAATGATTTTTATGTTTTTGCAGATAAATAAAATTCAAATGCTTCAATTGCAAAATTTGGTTCAATTAGCCAAATTTATTAAAAGCACCCCACAAATCTATTAGAGGCACCATAAGAATAAATGCAAATGACACATGATGACCAAGTCAATTCAGTCAAAGGCAGTCAAAGATTGGAGTTTAATCTCTAATGGAACAAAGAAGGCAAAAATGATCTTAATGACATCATCATGATGTCAAACCACATAAGCCTTACAAATCATCCAATAAAAAAATTAATTTCAAAGAAAATACCTCCACCATCCAATACCTCCCACTTGTTAATTTTATTTATTTTACTTAAAGAGTTTAAGTGGAAAGAAATCTATAAAAGGGGGGGAGAATGAAGAAGAGGAGGAAGGGAAGAAGGAGGGGAAGAAAGGAAGGAAGAAGGGGAGAAGTGTAGAGAGTTAGAGAATTGTATGAAGAAAGATATTTTGGGAGTGTAGTAATTTTGTAAGTTCTTTAAGATTTTCATCAATGAATACTTATTTTGTTATTAATTTTAGATTTATGTCTAGCTAAATTTCTTTTCTAGGATTAAAGAGGAAGCTAGTTATGTGCATGTCATGATATTTAATCTTAATCTTAATATAATTATTTTTAGCTAAAATGATTTGTCTTCTCGTAATATTATTTATTACACTTTTGCTTCTTAATGAAATTAGTACATACACCTTTATTAATTGTGCTTAGATTTGATATAATATGCTTAACTATTGTTTTGATATTATATACTTAACTTTGACAATTAATTATTGGAGTTGTTATTTTTTCAAAGTGAAGAAAATCATATTATTTCTTTGTTATTTTAAATATTAATGAAAATATTTTCCGAATCTATTACATAATTTATATTGGGTTTGAGTTATAATTGAAGGGAGATTAGAGAGAGTTTAAATTGATGGTATGCATATAATTAGTGGAATCTGAAATCCTAGTTCTTCTACTTTTTGTGAAATTTTTATTTAGTTATTTCATTTGCTTCAAATCAATTAAAAACTGTTCAACCTTAATTAAATTAATTTTACTTATTCCTTAATCCTTGTGGATCGACCCGTACTTGACGTTGTCTCAATAGACAACCGTGCGATTGCGGTATAAATATTATTGAGTGATAAAATCATGACCAATCAATTGGCGCCGTTGCCGGGGATTAACGGTAATATGTATTTTTAATTTTATTTAGGTAATTTTAGTTTAGGTTATTTTCTTTTTCTCTCTTTTAAAAAAAAAAATATTATTCACATTATTCATTGCTACTATTTTTTTCAGTATATAATAAAAATTTTAATTAAAAAAAAGGAAAAAAGAAAAAAAAATTCGGTACATTCAACTGAAGGTATTGAAATCCGATGACATCAGCATGATGTCATGCTGATGTCATCGATAAAAAAATAGTATTGGTTTTTTTTTATGATGTTTAGTTACTTTTTAATTTTTAGTTTTATAAAAAAAAATTTTAAAAAAAGCAGTACTTTTCCATCTTTGTAATTTTTTGTATTTTAGCTATTTAATAAAAACAAAAAAAAAGCAAAACACAAAAAAAAAGAAAATCGGTACTGGTTGTATGGGATTCGATGACATCATCGTGATGTCACTGATTTAAACAAAAAAAATTCGGTACTGTTAATATAGGTGAATTTTTTTTTTTATTCTTTTGTAATTTAATTTAATTAAAAAAAAACTTCTTAATTTTTTTTTTGTACAATTGTAGATACCTAGGTAATGATGGGTGGTCCTTGTGTTTTTAGTTCTTAAAAAAAAATTTTGAAGTTGTTTATTTGGGTACTTTTTGCCATACCTATTCTTTTTTTTATCGTTTTTATCGCACCCATCAGAACTTGTCTTCGATGACATCAGCATGATATCATGCTGATGCCATTAGTTTTATTTTGATTTTAATATTTTTTTACTTTTATTATTAAAAAAAAAACGAAAAAGGTATTGTACATCAGTACCTTTCAGGCACTATTCACTTAGAATTTTTTTTTTATTTATTTTTATTTACTTTTTGTTGTTATTGGTAGATTTTACACTTGGGTATTTATTGTTTTTATGTTGTGCAGGTTGAAGTGAGAACTCTCAAATTTGAGTAAGTCATCTTGTTAATAAAATATTAGAGAGTTAGATCTGTTTTTATTTTTTGTTGATTTTATGTTTTTTTTTAGTCTAGTTTTATTTTATTTTTTTTTCTCTAAAAAAAAAATTAAAAAAATATATGGGAAGTTGGTATCAAAATAACAATGTTTATAATTATTGGGATTCTCATCAACCTTATGAAAGTTTTGAGCCATATTTTAGAAATCTCAATGATTATTCACAGATGTATCAATCATCACAATGGAACAATGAGCAATTTTATTGTGATCTACCTACATCATCATCATCATATTTCTAGGAAAATAACAATTGCCTTCATCGTTATACATCTCAATGCACATAGTCTATTGAAGCACAAAGTGACATAAGTGAAGAGACTAGTAGAATTCTAAATCAATTTTTAGATGTAGGCAATGCTTATGTCCCAAGAGAAACAAGTAGAAACATTGATAGAATTCTACTAGAGTTACATGACATGAGAAATAATGAAGGAGATGAATGTTATTATGAGAACAGAGAGATTGTTACACCCAATGACCATAACTTATCCTATAGTATTTCTAGTTCAACTTCTGATTATATTGATTATCATTCACCTATTTCAGAGAAGAAAATGTGGACTAGAGACACAATAGCTTTAGATGATGTAACATATCAATGTTATAATGATGATGACAACATGATGTTAGGGGGACATGTTTATTTTGAGAACATTATTTTTGAGTCTCATGTCTCAGAGGCAGTGCACACCCCTACTGTTTCCTTCTTCCAACATGTTTGTTCTGAAAACTTGAATAAT
>MVGT01004477.1:42581-67493 GCA_002174775.1 Macleaya cordata
TACACCACTTGTGTGTGAACTTGTACTTGATTCACAGCCTGAGGATCTTGTATCAACCTTGTAGGTCATTCCAATTGAGTACTTTGTACCAACATTTCATAGGGTTCCTAGTCTAAGGTTAGAATTAAATTCTTCTAAAATCTTTTTAGACTATTTTGCCCTTCATGCCTCCACTGTTGTGAAGCAACCCTTAGAATCTGTCATTTTATCCACAACTAAGTATGTACCATTTGATCCATTTGATCCAATTTCTGTCCCAAGAGAACCTCTAAAATTATTTGTTTTGATTAACAAGTACAAATTTATTGCAACACATAGGTTTGGGGGTGGCTCTTTCACTTTGATAGTCTCACTTGCACTATCATATATTTATGGATTTGTGAGATTGTCATTCTTTGTACATATTGTTTTCTGGGTAGATTTCTAAATTTTTCGGTTATTATTTTATGGAGAGTTTGAGTCATTATATTTTTATAGTTTTAGTAATTTGTTTGTAGAATTTTTTTTTCTTTTACTTGGGAGATTTTCTTTTCTTACGCTTGTTTTATTTTATTGTGTTAGTTAGAGTCATTTTTTGTGCTAATCTAATATTTTCTCTTATAAAAATATGTTAATTTAGATTCTAGCAAAATCAGAATAACAACATCATTATCTGGTAATCTCGTTCCTTATCTTTACTTTTTATTTTCTCATTTGTTCTTATTAATGTATACATCTTTTGAAACATTGAGGACAATGTTTAGTTTAAGTTTGGGGGTGAGGCCAGATGCATGTTTTTTGTCATATTTGAATAAAAATTCCGTTTAAAAAAAAATTTTAAAAAAAGTACTGAAAAGGGCTACCTCTTGCTAAGGTCCAAATGAGCTGAAGTGTTGTATTATTGTATTCTTTGTATTATTGACTTCTCTCTCAGTTCAGTAAAAAAAAAATCAAATAATGAGAGAAAAGTCATTGTTAGCGGCAAAATGAAAATTCAAAGTGTAAAAGAAAATAAATTGATGAAAATGACCTTGATGTGAAAGGAAGTAGGGTGAAAGTCGTCGATGCAAAACCCGAGCAAACTGGAATATCACAGATAAAGCCCATGAGGTATTAAGGTGAACATCCAAAATTCTCGTAGTCCTGGACAGCTAGCTTGGTTTTGAATCAGCCTTCAGTTGGTTTGACTATTTCTTTGTGATTATCAGTGTTAACTCTACTTTAGAAGAGCTAGATTACTATTCTTGCTAAGTACAGATCTCACTTGCACTCCAATCATAAAGTTTTGAGAATCTCTAACTAGCGAGTACTGATTTGAACTCTAAAATTTGTTTTTAAAAGCTGGGAATCTTGTTATACTATGTTCTGAAAATTTGTGCCTTTGATATGCTAGATCAATGATATTGTAAAGGTCAACTCATGTATGCAATGGTTATTTTTCAAGGAATTGTGAGCTTATTTTTGGAAGTTTAAAATTTTGTGGGTACATTTACTGCAAACCCTCACGAGACTATAACTCGTCCACTAGGGGTAACCTAGGGGTTTAAAGGCTTATTGCATTTGCTAAATGCAATCGAGAATACCAGCGAAAGTGGTGTAGTTAGAAATTTGTGTGTTTGTTTTGCTCGAGGACTAGCAAAATATAAGTTTGGGGGTATTTGTTGAGTGCATAATTATTACATATTTATCCCTCAATTTATATTAGCTAGTATTCAATTGTATATTATTTTTAATGATTTTTATGTTTTTGCAGATAAATAGAATTCAAATGCTTCAATTGTAAAATTTGGTTCAATTAGCCAAATTTATTAAAAGCACCCCACAAATCTATCAGAGGCACCATGAGAGTACATGCAAATGGCACATGATGACCAAGTCAATTCAGTCAAAGGCAGTCAAAATTGGTCAAAGATTGGAGTTTAATCACTAATGAAACAAAGAAGGCAAAAATGATCTTAATGACATCATCATGATGTCAAACCACATAAGCCTTACAAATCATCCAATACCAAATTAATTATCAAAGAAAATATCCCCACCATCCAATACCTCCCACTTGCTAATTTTATTTATTTTACTTAAAGAATTTAAGTGGGAAGAAATCTATAAAAGGGAGGAGAATGAAGAAGAGAGAGGAGGAAGAAGGGGGGAAGTGTAGAGAGTTAGAGAATTGTATGAAGAAAGATATTTTGGGAGTGTAGTAATTTTGTAAGTTCTTTAAGATTTTCATCAATGAATACTTATTTTGTTATTAATTTTAGAGTTATGTCTAGCTAAATTTCTTTTCTAGGATTAAAGAGGAAGCTAGTTATGTGCATGCCATGATATTTAATCTTAATCTTAATCTCCCTTAATAATTATTTTTAGCTAAAATGATTTGTCTTCTCGTAATATTATTTATTACACTTTTGCTTCTTAATGAAATTAGTACATACACCTTTATTAATTGTGCTTAGATTTGATATAATATGCTTAACTATTGTTTTGATATTATATGCTTAACTTTGACAATTAATTATTGGAGTTGTTATTTTTTAAAAGTGAAGAAAATCATATTATTTCCTTGGTTATTTTAAATATTAATGAAAATATTTTCCGAATCTATTACATAATTTGTATTGGGTTTGACTTATAATTGAAGGGAGATTAGAGAGAGTTTAAATTGATGGTATGCATATAATTAGTGGAATCTGAAATCCTAGTTCTTCTACTTTTTGTGAAATTTTTATTTAGTTATTTCATTTGCTTTAAATCAATTAAAAACTGTTTAACCTTAATTAAACTAATTTTACTTGTTCCTCAATCCTTGTGGATCGACCCATACTTGCCGTTGTCTCAATAGACAACCGTGCGATTGCGGTATAAATATTATTGAGTGATAAAATCACGACCAATCAGGATAAAAACGTAGGGTGGGCAAAGCTCAGTAGGTACAACCAAAATATAGGTTATTGACTAACACCTTTTAAAAATACACAAGCTTTTATCCACAAAACCCATCCAAATAATGCCTTTTGAAAATGATCCTTTTTTTAAACCACCTCAGACTCAGTTATCTAAACTCATCCAACCACTTAGGGTTGTTCACTCAAAACAACTCTTTTCAAAAGCCCTTTTGAAAACAGACTGGTGTTAGCCACAGAAAAATAGGTTTATTTTTTATAACCAACAATTCTCAACTATAAGATATAAACAAGATGCAACAGTATATATAAATACTTGTATATTGTAGTAGAAGTAGATGCATTATTTTATGATCACTTGTAACTTGCATCATCATATTATAATATTAGAAATCTTTCTACTTTTTTGTCAGGGCTGATACAAAAGCCAACCACCATCACTCTTCAACGGATCTGGATATACCTCACCTGCAGAGATGTCACTAAGACAAGGTCACTAAGACACTGACGATTAAATATGTTTTATATCATATTATTCCTCTCTTGCAGAGTGCCACTAAGGCCAAGTCACTAAGATGGTTGTCACATAGACCAAAGTTTCTTTTTAAACCTCACATTTTTTCACTTTAATTTTCGGTAGCTTTTAAACCATACACTCATGATCACTCAACCTAAAAACAATGCTATTTTATGTAAGAAAACGTTTTTGAAAAGCAACATATGGTTTTAATAAAGAAAACATCTTTTGAAAAATATGAATTTATAAAACAATAAAATAAACGGAGAATTTTAAAAAACAAGTTTTAGGATAGTGGTTATCCCTACCTTTTTCACTTAATTTCTACGTGGCTTTGGTTCGATCTTCTTTTTTCTTCCTTTATCTTTAAATACTCCAAGCTTTCTTCAAAAACTTGAATGGGTTTGATGGGTTTGAAGAAGATGGAGAGAGAGAGACAAAGAGAGAGAGAGAGAGAAAAATCGGTTAGGGTTTGGGCTAGGGGGTTTTCTTCTTCTTTTCTTTTTGTCAATCTGTTCATATATGCAAATTTCAATTTGCATATTTCGTTATATAATTTTTTTTTGTTAAAAAAAAATCTCATTTCGAAGATTTCAATATATGATTTCTAAAAATATATAATTTTTATGAAAAACTGATTTGTATTTTAGTCATTTTATGTTTTAAAAAACCAAATAAAAAGTTAGTTGGTGCTCATGTATTTACTATGGAGGCATTTTTGTCCAGTAAAATGCACATGTGCAGTTTTCGTCCTTTTTGGACTAAATTATCATATTTTTTATTGCTGGTACTGAACCATAATAAATGTTGTCATATAGGATGGAACCGTAGTTGCCCCTAATAAAAATATGAGGCTGCTATTGACATCTAAAAATAGAATAACTGAGTGATTAGGGTTACTGTATTTGGATAAGGGTATACAAAGAAATCATTAGGGCTATCATTGGTTGGTTATAACCCATTGACCAAATCTAAAACTTAATCCAAAACTCTCAAAACTATTCTGTCTCAACACCTTCAAATCTAAAACTCATCCCAAAGCCTAAAATCCATTGACCTACTATGCGAACTTAGGTTTAAAAAAAAACTAGGGCGATCATATGGTCACACTTTTTATATTGTTCACACCCTTATATGCGAACATTTTGAATTGTTCACACCCTTATATGCAAACTTTTTGAATTGTTCACACCTTTCTATGCGAACTTCAGAATTGTTCACACTGTTAAGAGCTAACATGTCGCGAATCAGATTTTTATTTTTTTTTATTGGGAACTCGAAAAAACTTGAAAAAAAGTTCAAAGATTGATTCAATTACTAGGAAATGATCTGTTTGAGCTTCTTTAGGAGGGGGAGTGGAACTAATACCCTCTCCAAAAAGTATTTTTTAGCACAACTTCTCCATTGGTGGGTTTACCTCGAAGAACTCATCATCTTCCATGCTCACGATTTCCGATGACCGGAAAATGATGTTCGACGAAAGAAAGAGAGCTGAACAAAAATTCAACTTTTCCTTTAGAAGTGGTTAGGGTTTCAAGGTGAGGAACATAAGGTCAAACAATTATTTGTTTAATGAGCTTAACCAAATTTGATAGCCCTTATTAATTTGTTATTTTTATAAAGTCAACTTAAAAGACTAACTTTGACCATGTTTGATAGCCCATTTTTAGATGTCAATAGCAGCATATTAAAGAAAGAAATGGTATTTGCGTAAATAACTGAAAAGTTTGGGTGTCAAATTCTAAACACCAATCAAAAGAAAAAAAATTGCCGTTCGCCGCACCGAAAAAAGCAAAAGCCAAATTTTTTTCCTTTATAATAGAAGGACCCCAAAATTTGACCCCAAAGATTACCTCTGCTTTTGAAAAGTGATATGAGGGTTGGAATCGAATTTAATTTTTTTTCAGAGTGTGTTATGATTGGGGTTCCTTTAATAAGGTAGGTTTTTTTTACTTGTTAGATTGATGACGATCAACAGTTACTTTGTTTTCCCTTATACTAGAAGGACTCCAGAATTTGATCCCGAAGATTACATCTGCTTTTTAAAAGGTGGCATGAAGGGCTGAAATAGAATAAATTTTTTTGGACTTGACTACAGGGACACTAGATTTGGACACCAAAGATTATATGTCATAACAGTTGCTGAAAAAAATTAATTCTATTTCAGCCCTTCATACCGCTTTTAAAAAACAGATGTAATATTCTAGTGTCAAATTCTGGTGTTATTCTAGCAAAACCCATTTTTTTTGGGCATTACTACAGGGACACCAGATTTTGACACCAAAGATTACATCTGCTTATTTTATTGATTGGAAACCAATCATAACAGTTGCTGAAAAAATATTAATTCCATTTCAGCCCCTCATACCACTTTTAAAAAGCTGATGCAATATTTTGGTGTCAAATTCTGGTGTTAGTCTAGCAAAATTCTTTTTTTTTTTGTTCCTTTAATAAACTAAGTTGAGGTATGTTTTGGGGTCAAATTCTCGGGTCCCTGTAGTCTTCTCGATCTCGAATCCCGATCTCTTCTTCAAATCAGAAAGTTCCACCTAACCACCTTCTTCTGAGCACCTGAACTCGATCCACAGCCATCAGCAAAAGCTTATCTATCGTCCCGTGTCGGGTACGTCTCAATCCTTACTGCCACCTATGCAAACCCTTCATGGCCACGTGTCCGATACTTGATCCACTTGCCGACCTTCACTTCCGATCCCTTTATTTATATTACATTAATTAAGGCCGTTTTACAAACGAATCCCATACGTACACAACCCCTCTTTCTCTCTCTAAAACTACAAGGAAAAAGAAAAAGAAAACGAAATGGAAAATTCAGCAGCAGGCATTCAAATTGAAAGACAGTCTTCAATTGAAACTGAGCCAAGAACCCTCAACTTTGATCAAATGCATTTTGCAAGGGTGGGTATATATTTTTCCAAATTTTAATTAATTAATTAATTTGTTCTTTCATTTTCTATATATATAATTAAATCATCATATATATATATAACTGGATGTATAGATTGATATTGCTTATTATGGGTGATGTTTGATTTGAACTGATAATTAATTCTTTCAACTTTACATTATTATTATAGGAGGCAGCTTTGTTTGTGTTGAATAACAGGAGCTTAGAAGAAGCTCTCACTATTTTTACAGAGGTAATTAATTAATTAATGATCCTTAATTAATTAGCTGTTCAATTTTAATTAATTATTGTTTTTTTATCACTTTTAATTAATTAAATTAATTATTGTTACAAATTAAGAATGGGTCAGGTTATATAACCTCCTTTATATAGCCCTTTATATAACCCTGCTTGTGGGGCCCATATGTAATGCATGTAGTAGTTGATTTTTGGAGGGGATGTTCTCCTCCCTATGTATTTCATCATATTCAAAAAGTTAGTTCTAAAACTTCTAAAGTGAGGTTATATAGCCCCCTTATATAGCCCCTCTTATATAACCCCCCGCATTTGGGGCCCACATACAATGCATTCAGGGGCTGATTTTTAAAGAGGATGTTCTCCTCACCATGCATATCATCATATTAAAAAATCAGCTCCTTCTAAAACTTCTAACCCCCTCAAATTAGCCCTTAAAATTTTGGTAAGTTGTAAACTTTTATTTTGATCGTTGATTTACAGGGGTAGATTTATGAGGTTAGAAGTTTTAGAACCGGCTGATTTCATGTGAGTATGTTCTCCTCACCATGTAGATCATCCTCTCCAAAAATCGACCCCTTGATGCATTTCACGTGGGCCCTAAAAGGTGGAGGGGTTATTATTGGGCTATTTAAGGGGCGCTATATAACCTCACTCAAAACTTCTAACCCCTCAAAATATCCCTTAAAAAATTTGCAAGTTTTAAACTTTTATTTTGACCGTTGATTTAAAACGAGTACATTTGAGGTTACAAGCTTTAGAAGAGACTGATTTCAAATAATCATGCATCATGTAGATCATTCTCTCCAAAAATCAACCCCTGGATCCATTCCATATGAACCCCACGAGCGGGGGTTATATAAGGGCGCTATATAAGAATATATCATGCCATTAATTATGCCGAAATTTTTTTATTCTTTCTTGTTAATTAACTAATCATCTCATCCAATATATCTATATGCATGGCCATGAAATTAATTGATCATCAAGTGCCTTCTCATTGGGGTTAAATTATCAAATGGTCAATCAAGTAATAATTTATATATAATGCATATATATTTTGCCTAATAAAATAATATATAATTTTTTTTTTTTTACATCAATCAATAATATAGCTACTCTTAATTAAATTAAAATTTCAATTGATTAGTTATCAGGATGATATATATGTTCACTGTATATATGTATAATTCACTTAATATATGCCGTGAATTATTTGATTTATCGTCATCATCTGTTCATCCATGTGCATGGCCTTAATTATCCCAACTAACTGAGGTTGGAAAAAAAAAATTTAAAAACTAATCGAGGTTTACAAGCACCACGTACTGTTGGTGGTATCATGATCATGTATAAATACATATCCTTTTTTATATGAGAAGTCTCTTAATTAGCTAGTTCAAGATTTTCCCTAGCTAGCTAGCTGTAAAATTAGTAGTTTATCTCTAGGTTATGTTTAGATTGTAGATAATATTTCTCTAGCAAGATATCACCAATAATTTAGGATTTGGTTTGTTCTTAAGCTAGCTAGTTAATTTTGTTAATGACCAATAATTTTTGTTGTTCTAAATTTCTTGAGCAATTACGGGTTACACATTGTCGTATTATGTGGATATAATTGTAGTTTTCGTGTTGGATCGAGGATTATAGTTTGTCGTAATAATCTGTCAGTATTTAATTCGGAACTTATCATCATTATTATTATTATTTTATCGCTAAGAAGAAGAGTTGTATTGATAGAAGAGAGAGAAGACAAGCTATTCCGAGGTGGAAGTAGCAGGCAACAACAATAGAAAGACGAAGAAAAACAACTACATCTTATGAACAACAACACCTCAATTGAAAACTAGATCTTCAAAATGAAAGCCCCTCAATTTTTTAAGAGGGGAGGCCCAATACATCATTAAAGCTTTAATGTCTAATACTATCTTCTCCTTTACTTTAGCCTTTCCCTCAAATATTAGTTGATTTCGTTCATTCCACAGGACCCAGCAAATAGTAAACGGCAAAGCTTTCCAGAGGAAATTACCCGCCTCTAAGAAATAATTGGTATCCCCTTCCGCAAAGAAATTCTTCACATTCTTCCTGAAAGCCCATCTAACACCAAATTCCAAGAGAAATCCATCCCAGATATCTATTGTGAAGGAGCAATGATATAGCAGATGGTCAACAGTCTCCAGGTCTTTACAACACATCTCACATTTGTTAATATTGATCATACCTTTCCGGGATAGATTGTCCATTGTGGGGACAGAGTCATGAAATACCTGCCACACGAAGAAGCAAATCTTCATTGGAATATCGGACACCCACACCTCCTTGTGAGGAAATTCCATCATCCCTCCCTTATGGATATTATCATAGCAGGATGAAAGTGTGAAGGATCCTTTCTTCTCTTTGGTCCAGATTCTAGGGTCTTCATCCTCCGTAAGTACGTGAGTGTTCAGCATTGTGGTGAAGTCTGCTATTTCTACCAAATCTTCTTCCCAAATTCGGCGTATGAAGTCCAAATCCCAGCTCACTAGTCCTGATTCGTCAATAACTCTTAAGTCTTTAACAAAAGCACTTTGTTTACGAGACATATCATACAGGCAAGGAAATTTATGCTGAAAAGGCAAGTCTCCCAATAAGCAATCGTGCCAGAACGGACTCTATCCCCCTCTCCCCACTTTGTACTAGATGTTTTGTTTAAAAGGCCCTAAATGATTGCAAACACTCCTCCATAATGTTGTCCCATAGGAAGTTTGTGGCTGTTTTGGGTCCCAACTATTCGTATCCTCACCATATTTTTCAGCCATCAACTGGCGCCACCAAGCTTCATGTTCTATAGAGAATCTCCACAGCCACTTACATAAAAGTGCCACATTCATGTCCCTGATTGATCTGAAGCCCAACCCACCCTTATCTTTGTCGACACAACTCTTGTGCCAAGCCACTAACGCCATCTTGTCCTTGCCCTTCTTACTCCCCCAAAGGAATCTTCTCATAATGCCTTCAAGCTTCTTGGCCACCTGTTGCGGAATGATGAAGGCTGACATGAGATAAATAGCAATTGCACTAAGAACACTTTGAATAAGGATTATCCTCCCCCCATATGATAGGTAGTTCCTCTTCCAGGTTGCCAACTTCTTCTCAGTTTTTTGAATCAATGGATCCCATATTAGCTTTGACTTATGTGGTGCCCCTGCTGCCATTCCTAATTAAGTTACGGGGAGACTCTCCATCTTACACCCCAAATGAGAGGTGATCGCATCCACATGTTGCGGTTGCCCTAACAGGATTACCGATCTTTTAGAGAAGTTAACTGCAAGACCCGAGACCATCTCAAACAGAATCAGGATAGCTCTAATCTGGGCTATCTAACTCGCATCATCTTCGATGAATAACATTGTATCATCAGCAAATAGTTAATGTGAAACTGGATTTCCTTCTCTAGATAGTTTGAAACCCTCAATGAGCCCTCTATCACTCGCCACCTCCACCATTCTGCAGAAGACCTCCATGACTAAGGTAAAAAGGAAAAGGGATAGCGGATCACCTTGCTTCAGTCCTCTCTCATTCACAAACTTATCTGTAGATGAACCGTTGAACAATATGGCAAATCTGGCTATTTTCAGACATGTTGCTATTCTCTTCCTCCATTGACGAACAAATCCCATCTTATCCATAACTCGATCAAGAAATCTCCAATTGACCCAGTCATACGCCTTCTCAATATCTAATTTCAAAATCCTGCCAGGTAATCGTGACTTGAGTCGGTTATCAAAGCACTTTGAGCTTTGGAGATAAGGTTGGGTAGAACTTTCTTCAGCCTCGATGCCAAGCACTTCGCTATGATCTTATAAGATATATTAATTAGGCTGATGGGGCGAAAATCCTTTACCTCCTCTACACACTCCTTTTTAAGAATGAGAGCTATGAATGTGCTGTTGGATCTCCAATCTAGGAAACCTGTTGAGTCAAAGAATCTCACTATATGCATGAAGTCAGCACCAATGATCTCCAAAAATCTCCTAAAGAATTCTACCGTGAAACCATCCAGACCGAGCGTCTAACTTGAACCCATTTCCTTGAGCACCAATATAACTTCAGCTTCCGAAATTGGAGCCTCCAAATTCTCTCTGTCTTGAGGTTGAATTCAATTTAGCTGGAGGTTGTTCACAAAAGGTCTGGACTTATCCTCCTCCGAGTAGAGTTTCTGATAAAAGTTCTCAGTGCTCACTCACCTGCTTTAAGTCCTCCATAAGCTTTCCATTAACTTTTAAACAACTGATGAAGTTGGCACTCCTCCTTGAATTTGCATAGCATTGATAGAAGGATGTGTTCCTCTCACCATCACTCACCCACTTCATTTTTTGCCGCCACTTTCTGTCTTCCATGTGGGCTAAGCTGAGATATTCATTTTTCCAATTAACTTTGTCGTAAATTTCCTCTTGGGATGAGGTGCCCTGTTGCTCAATAAGTTCTACCTCGGCCACTCTAGCAGTGTTTCCATCATTCGGTCAATGCGACCTAAGACTTCCTTGTTCCACATTTTTAGTTGATCCTTTATACCTTGCAATTTCTTGTTGAAGATGTAACCCGAATTTCCTTGAACTTGAATGGAGTCCCACCATTGTTTAACCAAGTCCGGTAGTGCCTCATCTTCCAGCCACATATTCTCAAACCGGAAGGGTCTTGGGCCTATTTTGATACCTTGAGAAACCAACATGATCGGGGTATGGTCCGATGCAATTCTTGGCTTTACCCTTTGTATTGAGTCAGGAAAGCATACCACCCATTTCTTATTGGTAAGAAATCTATCGATTCTACTGAAGGTAGGATCCTCTTGAGAGTTGGTCCATGTATATGTTGCCCCACATAGCGGTAGATCCACCAATTCCCACTCATCAATGAATGCATTGAAGTCTCTCATGGCCCTGGAGAATCTACTATTTCTGTTTCTTTTCATCTTCCAATCTAATTACATTAAAGTCTCCCCCTAAGCAGCCAGGCACATCCCAAAGACTTAAAACATCACCAAGCTCAGACCACAACTGTTTCCTTAGCATCCTGTCGTTTGGACCATACTCCAGAGATAAACCGCTCACTACTATTGGTTCTAGTTCTGAAGAGGCAGGAGATGGAATAGGAATTGTATAACTTGTCAATAACTTCAACTACATCCGTATTCCAAATCATTATTATACCTCCTCAGGTTCTCCTGGCAGGAAGATAATAGAAGTCAATATTAGATTTGTTCCATAGTTCCTTGCAAACCTTGACATTTATCTCACTTAATTTCGTCTCTTGGAGGATCACCACATCCACTTTCCATCTAACGAGTAGGTCAGAGATAACAACCCTCTTTTTGTGATCACCCAACCCTGTAATATTCCATGATAGGATGTTTAGATTCATATTAACAACCTTTTACCCTTAAATTTGTCTTTCATCTCGCTCCTTGAAGTTGAAGGGTCCTTGTCCTTCAAAGTTCAGGATAATTTCTAGGCTTCTTGATGACCACAAACCCCTACGACCTTCTTACCCACTGGTGTCACCAAGCCTTCCGACTAAGAAGTGTCTGTATCACGTTCCGTATCACGTTCCCCAGTTTCTTCTAACATCTCACTGACCCCATCCAGAAAACTTTCATCCTCATTCTCACTAATCCCCTTTGGCTTACTGGTTGAATGCTCCTGTCTCTGCCCTAAAACTGCCTTCGTGGCTGATTTGGCAATAATACATCGGATTTTGTCCTCCACTTCTCGCTCTTTTCCCTTGAGAGATACCCCTAAGATGTTACTAATTGAGAGCACCACCTCTTTCATCTTCTCTTCAGTGCACAACCTATCCTCTGGAGTAAAGGCTCCCCCAACTGATATTGCAAGCGGAATATGATCTTCAAGGCATAGAGTTTCCTCTGTATCCTCCAAAGGATCTTCTCCTATCGACTAGAAGGAGTTTGCAGAAGCACTGACTGCAGGTGAGCAAGGTAGAATTTTGTTGAGGGGTTTCACTTCAGTTAACACCTCAACTTCTTGAACCAGTATCAGCTCCAGACTCTTCTGTAAGCCCTCCTCATCGGCCAGTGGAGAAGTCAAATCATCCTTAACCAGTGTAAGAGGGAGGTAGATATTAGAAACAGTCACTTGATATTGTATTCTAGCGTTACTCGCCCCACTCGAAATATGGCTCTCAAAACCCTCCGCCAGTTTAAATGGGCCTGTGGGCCGAATAATTCCTTCCAAGGATTGTGAACGTGAAGGATTTTTTCCTGAGGAACTGCTACCATCAATTCCAGGATTAGTGTTAGGGTGGGCTCCCCCACTTGGCCCAACTTGCTCTGAACCACTAATACCGTCCCTAACTTCTTTTTGGACTACAGGCCTCCACTCTTTCCTTGTGTACTTTTGTCCTTCCTAGTATCGGCATGGATCATTTCTAGGGATATGAGCCATCATAGGCTCCTCGTACCCGTTACGCCGTTTTTCTCTAAAGCGGCCCCTTTTCAGCGGCCTCATCCTCAACCTCGAGACAAACCTCAATCTATCTCTGGAAACGTGTCGACCACTTCGACCCTTTTGTTCTGATCGTGCCCAGTTTCTCCTGCCCCACCTTGGGGGCTTCCACACTTTATGGTGATCTGTCTCAATCTCATAGTACTGGTCTCCCCTCTCAGTACCAGTGGTAGGTGAGTTTTGAAAATTTTAAAAAACTCTCCCTGAAGTGTTTGACTGCGCACCTTTTGCATGTCACGTCATCGTCCTTTTCACCACAACCGGAGCTGGTTGCCTGAACCCTAATTTCGTTTTCCACTCCTGGAAAGATGTTGACAACCAAAATCGAGTATCTAATCGCATTTTCAGTGAGGGTTAGGAAGTGTAGAATTCTACCTGCTTCATCTTTGCATTTCACCTTGACCAGGATCCCAGTCCTTTCCACCAGACTCATCTCAAGGACTAAGCCACAGTGGCTACCCAAGGTCTCCGCCAAACTTGTACTCCACAAATGAAAGGGTACCCCTTTGAGACGTACCCAAAGTACTGGTGGGCTCTCCTTGATCAGTGAAACTCCATTAATTGAGGGCCACCAGCGTTGGAAGGAGATGGTACCATCCAAAAAGTCCAGATCCTTTTTGTTACAGTAAACCATCTCCTCTTCTTCAGATTTGGTATATAATATAGCCCTTCCCGGTGCAAAAGGATGGTATATAATATCCTATCTAGGACCATCCTCAAATCTGCTGGTGGTGGTTTAACAAAAACGGCCACTGAATTTTTTCACCGACCAAAGGAACGATACTCCCATATTAAATAGAGATTCCTATTCACGTGAAACACATGCACTCATGCAAGTGTTTTACGAAAACTTCTCTCTTCACCTCCAGAGTTTGAGATTGTGTTACTTCTTTAAGGATTTTAATTACCTGTAGAAATTATTTAGGAGAAGGAGTCATGATAAGTTTAGAAATCATCTCATGTACATCACGTCTAGATAATACTTGCTTATCAAGTTTTGTATTCTTTATATAAAGAAATCATCTACACCGTTTGTGTTTAGAGTAGAATTATCAAGAAATATTAATTATCACATGGTATCAGAAGGGTCCGATCCTACAATGACCGACCCTACCACAACTTCCTCTGCTACGTCTTCTTCTCCTTCTCCTTCTTCTTCTTCTACTTTCAAACCCTTATAGGCTACTCACATCAATCATCTTATTTTTGTTAAGCTTGATGATCAGAATTATCTCTTATGGCGCGCCCAATTTCTTCCGCTTCTTCGTGGTCATCGTCTTATGGGATTTGTTGATGGGATTCATCCCTGTCCTTCACAGACGCTAGAGGATGACACTTCAAATCCAGCTTATACTGAGTGGATTGAACATGATTCTATTCTCCTTGGCTGGTTACTCTCTTCTTTATCTGATTCAGTTCTTGCACAAGTTGTTGATTATGGAACCTCTCATGAAGTCTAGTTAGCTTTAATTGAATCTCTTGCGTCTAAGTCGGAGGCTCGTCAGATGCAGTTGCACTGCGACCTTCAAAATATTAGAAAGGGTGATTGTTCAATGAAGGAGTATATTTTACGTGCCAAAGCACTAGTTGACCAACTCACCACTACTAGTAATCAGATCTCTGTTTCTAATCTTAAGCAATCTATTCTTCATGGTTTATAATCTACTTATGATTCCATTGTTACTTTTCTCCAAACAACAATGGCAAGTATGAGCTTTGAGCATTTCCAATCACACCTACTCTCGTTTGAGATTCGACTTCAGTCCCAGCAAGCACTCTTGCCAATGCCACCATCCATTAATGTTGCTGCCAGTACACGTCCACAACAGGCTCCCTCTGCACCCTTCCAGCAGCAACGTACACTGCAGCAGCAACCGTCATACTCTCTCCTCTATCAATCTCCCGATCGTGGTTCAAACACTCGCTATGCACCGGGATCTTCTAACAATCGGTCTCGCTTTAATTCTCAACGCCCGTGTCAGTTATGTGGCCGAAACAACCATAGTGTTTATAATTGTTGGCACTAATTCGATCCCAATTTTTATCCACATCGCCAACAGCAACAATCCCCTCCTCAATCACAGGCGTTCCTTCATCAAGCATATGTCCTGGCCCCGAGTACCTATTATGTTCCACCTACCTATTCTGCTCCACCACCTAATCATTAGTTTGTTGACTCTGGCGCCACACATCATATTACTGGTGACATGCAAAATCTTCATGTTTCAACTCCTTATGATGGCCCAGATCAGATTCGAGTAGGTAATGGTGCATCCCTTCCTGTCACTTATATTGGTAAGAATTCCTTCTTCTCTGGTGGTCGTGTCTTCCATCTTCGTCAGCTTTATCATGTTCCAAAAATTAAGGCCAATCTTTTATCTGTTTCGCAATTTTCTATTGACAATAATGTTTACTTTGAATTTCATCCTCTATTTTTTGTTGTGAAGGATCGGCTAACGGGATAGGTGGTGCTCCGCGGGCAGAATAAAGATGGTCTCTACGTATTTGATAATTCGATGGCTTCTCCATCTTCTTCTTTAGTTTTTAGTCTAGTCTCTTCTCTAGATACATGGCATCAACGCTTAGGACATCCTATGCTTCGCACCGTGAAGCAAATAGTTAATGAATTTCATATTCATGTTTCTTCCAATAAAATATTGCCATGTAATTCTTGCTTTATTAATAAAAGTAGTAAAATGCCTTTTTCTACAAGTTTAAGTACTTATACAGAGCCATTACATTTAGTTGTGTCTGATCTCTGGGGGCCCTCTCCATCTCTTTTCCGTGATGGTTACAGATATTATTTACTACTCATGGATGTTTTAGTTATTTTGTCTGGATTTTTTTGCTCTCTTACAAATCTGATGCTTTACGTGTTTTCACCATTTTTAAAAATAAAATTGAAAATCTATTAGGTCGTCGCATTAAAGTTTTCAATCTGATAATGGTGGAGAATTGTAATACCCCTATCTCTATTAGTTGTTTATGTTGGGGGCAGCCATTTGTGTTAAGGGCACATGGTTAGAGTTTTATTAGGGTTGGGTGCTATTATCTATAAGTATTAGCTAAACCTAACAATAACTCCCCCTTTTTGTTCCCATCGGTTAGGAGAGAAGAGAAGAGAGGGAGAAGGCTGCTCAGCCATTGCAAGGAAGAGAGGGAGAGAGAGGGCCTCTTGAAGTAGAACCCATGGTTTTGTGAAGAAAGAAATCTCAGAGAATCAAGTTGGTTGCAGTGGATCTTCTTCATCTTCTTCTTCTTCCTTTGGGTTTCATCTTCCTTGGTGATTTGAGGCAAGTAGTAACTTGCTCTTTTGGTGTAGACTTAGGTCTTCCACTTTGCTTTGATGAAGTCTTAGTAAATGCTTGCATGAAAGCTAGGTTTATGCTTAGTTTACATAACCTAATCCATGAATGAATGCATAGAAATTGGGTTTTAATGGATAATATATGTTAACTAGATGAATGAAGGCATGTATCCATGTGTGTATGATTTTCATTGGTTAAAGAGCATGAAATCTATGTATATTTAACTTGTATACAATCCCCTAAGGTTGCAGGCCAAAATCCCAAGTTTCCATGGAGTTTTGTTGAAGAACAAAACCCAGAATCGCGAGAAAACCCAGGGTGTATCGATACCCATTTAGGGTGTATCGATACAGCCCCAATCTGAAAGGGTGTATCGATACCCATTTAGGGTGTATCGATACAGCCCCAATCTGAAAGGGTGTATCGATACCCATTTAGGGTGTATCGATACAACCCCAATCTGACAGCATGTATTGATACCCATTTAGGGTGTATTGATACTCCCTCAGCATGTAAGTTAGTATCGATACGCATTGCCTTTTGACCCAAAAATTGGTTTTTGGTAGTTTCTTTTGTGTAATTAGTTCTTGTATGAAGGATATCATGATCATGTTCATGCATGCTAATAATGGATATGTATTTATAAGTGTAAAATGCATAAATGACTTATTGAGAACTATTTCCATGATGATGAGAGATTGTGGACACATAGATAATGTGTAAGATACTTCCATAAGTTTGATGTATGCTTAAATAACTTGTTTGGCACGTGTGCAAACATAGTTAGGTCCTGTATAGGCCTGGTCCTCTCCAAGCGAGGTCTTCGGAATCGCCAAGTGAGGTCTACGGAATCACTTGACACGTAAGTAACGCCGACAGGGTTACCAGTGTTCGGGGGATGGATTTCGAGGCGGTTTCATCAGACTTACGTGGCGCACGGCCAGTGTCTCGATTGAACTACAGGAATGGGTGAAACGTGGGTAGTAACTAGAGAGCACTCTTTGTTACGAAAACTTAATCTTAATCGAAGAACATAAAACACAACAGCCGTGAATCTTGTGCATTGCTTTACATTACTTTATTCGTTATCTTATCGTTGTTAATACACTGAAACTTGTGAAGCATATGGTTGACCCGAATCTAAGCCAAGGGAACTAGTGAACTTGCTGGCTAGGTTTTGACCTAGCACCGTTATTTTTACAGGTCCAAGACAACAGGTGAATCCTCGCTAGAGGCGGTGTTCACGTAGGCAGGATCTAGTCTTCGGAGACTTGCTTAAGTTCCGTGAAGACGTAGGACATCCTTTGCGGTTTCTTTCAGTTTAGTTTGGACATTGTTTAGTCCTTTGATCTTTGGGATTATTTAATTATCCATTTGTTTGACAGATTATCTTTAAGTTGATAAAGTTCATTTCAGCTTTATTGTACTTGTGTTGTGAATATGAGTGCAAGCTTCTTGTTAGCTTGGTGAACTGCGCTCACCCTAGAGCTACAGGTTGTTAATGGTTCCGCCGGAAATGCCTAGTTCTCATCGAGTAAGGGCTGCAGACCCGAAAGGTGAGGGCGGGGTGTTACAAGAATTTCACAAATTCACCCCATATTTAGATTCCTAGGGCATTTATCATCGATTTTCGTGTCCTCATACGGCTGAGCAAAATGGTCTCGCTGAGCGTCACCATCGCCATATAGGTGATACTGGTCGAAAACGTTTGTCTATGGCCTCCATGCCATCTCGTTTTTGGGTCGATGCATTTCAAACTGCCTGTTTTCTTCTTAATCAACTGCCTTCCCATGTGTTACAAAATCGGTCCCCATATCAGGTATTATTTGGTTCGAATCCGGACTATAACGATCTTAAGGTCTTTGGGTGTCTTTGCTACCCTCATCTTTGTGCCTATGCACCTAACAAACTTGCCCCTCGGTCTCTTCCTTGTGTTTTTATTGGTTACAATTCTGATTATAAGGGATATATGTGTTGGCATATACCCACTCAACGTATATCTGTCCCGACACGTCAAATTTGTGGAGACCATATTTCCGTTTGCCGAGAAGGGCACCACCTCGCCTGCTACTTTTGTGCCTATCCCACCCACAACCATGAGTCCGCCCCCACGTCTTGGACCTGCTTCACCTCTATCTGCATCCTCCCCAAACCCACCTGTCTTCTCCCTAACTACAAATCTCAATTTAGCCCACTACCCTCATGTGTCATCTGATGTAGAAACCTCCCACCCTACCCAATGTCCACCTTCACCAGTCTCATGGGCTCTCCCAAATCAGGACCCACAACCCTTTCCCAATCCTAATCCACCACCAGAGCCCTTACTGATAGCAATATTCATCCAATGCCAACAAGGGCCAAGGAAGGCATTATTAAGCCAAAGAAATTATTTGTTGCCACCAAACATCCTCTTGTCACTGATGAGGAATTTGAACCATCTACATATGCTCAAGCTACTCCTCTCTCTCACTGGCGTCGTGCTATGGATAAGGAGATTTATGCTCTACTTCAAAATAAGACATGGTCTCTCGTTCCACCACCACCACATCACAATATAGGTTGTTGTAAGTGGATTTATCAGATTAAAAGGAAATCAGATGGGTCCATTGAGCGCTATAAAGCTCGACTGGGTGCAAAGGGTTACAGTCAACATGAAGGGGTTGATTATAAGGAAACCTTCAGCCCAGTTGTGAAACCGTGCACTATACGGGTTGTTCTTTCCCTTGCTCTTGCTTGAAATTGGTCTCTTCGCCAACTAGATGTCCAAAATGCCATTCTTAATGGGTTTCTCAAGGAAGAGGTTTATATGCAACAACCTGAGAAATATGTTGATCAACGCAATCCGAAGTATGTTTATCGCCTTCACCGGTCTTTGTATGGGCTGAAGCAAGCTCCGCGGGCCTGGTATCATCGTCTCAATGCCTTTCTAATACAACTTGGTTTTGTTGGCTCCAAAGCTGACTCCTCCTTATTCATTTGTAACAATAATGGTGACACGTGTATGTTCTTTTCTATGTTGATGTTATCATTGTCACTGGCTCTTCCTCTACCGGTATTCAACAACTCATTACAACTCTTAATAAGGCGTTTGCTGGTAAGGATCTCGGTGACCTGAGTTATTTTTGGGGTGTTGAAGCTTCACGCTCTCCCTCTGGGTTGTTTCTTTCTCAGCGGAAGAATGTAACTGATTTACTAGCTCGTACTAAAATGGATAGAGCCAAGCCTATTTCCACCCCTTTGGATCCTAAAATCATATTATCAGAGAATGGTGGCTCCCGTTTCACTGATCCTACTCTTTATCGAAATGTGGTGGGCGCTTTTCAGTATCTCTCCTTCACTTGTCCCGGTGTATCCTTCGCTGTCAATCGCGTCTGCCAGTTTATGCATGCCCCAAAAGAGGATCATTGGCAGGTTGTAAAGCGCATTCTACGCTATCAAAAAGGCACACATGATTTTGGTTTATTTCTCAAAGCTGGTCAACCCTTACAGTTAAGTGTGTTTTCTGATTCTCTACATCATATTACTGCCTTCTTTGATGCTGATTGGGCTGGTTGCCCTGATTTTCACCGATCCACAAGTGGCTACTGTATATTTTTGGGTGGTAATCTCGTTTCTAGGAGTGCACGAAAACAACACACTGTTGCTCGTTCCAGCACTGAGGCTGAATATAGGGCCTTAGCCACCGCTACTGCCGAACTAATTTGGATTCAGTCTCTCCTTTGTGAGCTTGGGGTTCTCACTCAAGTTTCTACTCTATGGTGTGATAATCTGGGTACGACTTATCTCACGGTAAACCCGGTGTTTCATGCTCGCACAAAACACATAGAGATTGACTATCACTTTGTGCGCGAACGGGTCACTCGTCGCCAACTCAATGTCAAGTTCATCAACACGAAGGATCAACTTGCGGATATCTTCACTAAAAGCTTGGGCACGGCTCGTCATTGTGATTTAAGAGACAAGTTAAACGTCCACTCATGGACGCTTCACTTGCGGGGGCATATTAAATAGAGATTCTTATTCGCGTGAAACACATGCACTCATGCAAGTGTTTTACGAGAACTTCTCTATTCACCTCAAGAGTTTGAGATTGTATTACCTCTTTAAGGATTTTAATTATCTGTAGAAATTATTTAGGAGAAGGAGTCGGGATAAGTTTAGAAATCATCTCATGTATATTACGTCTAGATAATACTTGCTTATCAAGTTTTGTATTCTTAATATAAAGAAATCATCTACACGGTTTGTGTGTAGAGTAGAATTATCAAGAAATATTAATTATCACATCCCTAAACGACACTGTTTCACCATTTCCACTTTTTTCCACCACAAAGTTCGGAGTTACCGTCTCCTTGGAACTGTACAAATAGTTGTCGCCAAGAGGTTTGATATGTTGTGGAGCCACCGGCTTAAGGTTACTCGATTTCCTAGTGATCAGTTGAAGGGCAGTTTTGAAGCTATCCCATCCCCAGAAATCGTTCCCAGCCGGTATAACAATGTAGTGAAGCTTGGATCTACCATTCTGCTAGATGAGATCTAGTGCCAGAAAACGACCCCTTGTGTTCTTCCTGTTGTAAATGAAAAAGGTCGCATGGTCCAGATTCTTCCAGAAAAACCGATTAAAAACTCGACCCCTTCCTAGCCAAATCTCATCGATGATCTCAATCATCCACAACGCTGCCTCTATAGGTATGGTTAATAAATTGGTGATGTTAGGAATTTCGTCATACCAACGATACATCCCAATGTACAACGAAATAGGCTTAAGGATCTTGAGACTATATAACGATGAATCAACAAAAAATATAACGACGAAGATAAAAATAAGCATCAACCACAACACAAGATATACGTGGTTCACCCTCACGGGCTACATCCACGGCCAAATCGGCGCACCGGAGAAACTTCCACTATTATCAAGAACATATTACAATGTTTCTTACTCAACCAACTAGATAAACACACATCGAGGATGTTACAAGACTTACCGGAGAACACCAACGAAAATCAATTAGAGATCGACTCTCTAAACTACTCCCAACAGCACACTCAAATCATCTTCAACCTTGAAAGTCCATCTCCATGGTTGTAGATAGTAACAGAGGAGAGAACACATGGAGAATACTAGAAACTTGGGTTGGGGCAGGGGCCCCAACCCCCATGAAGAAACCCTCAAACCCTAGATCCTCACAAACCCTTCTCCCTCTCAAGAAGTTTCTCACCCTTTGGATTCCTCACCACACAAGAAGACCAAAACCCTAGGTTTACCTCTTCTTGAACCTTAGGAACTCCAACACCTTCACATTGGCACATGTAGCACTCATCTAGCCCACCTAGGACCTCCCTATTTATAGGTTTACAAGAGGTATCTATGAAATAGGAATCCTAGTCCAAAAAGGACTCAAAAATAGCAATTTCATAAATTAGCAAGTGTATTCCAAGGGAAGTTGCCAAAAACTCTACAGGTGAATCCTCCAGATCTCTCCTTGATATTAAGCTCTACCGGTGACTCCCTCCCGTAAATCGTGAACTCGAAGGATTTAGTCTCTATAGTAATTATCTTTCTTTCCATGATAGCAGAAAGAATCAGGAACATGAAACCAACAAACACATCTACAACTATACTATAAACGAAAAAGCAAATCTAGAACCTCATACCGGAGCAGCTCGAAAGAGCTCAGTTCTATCATCATTATTTTTCTACTTTGATGGTAAAGAAACTAATGCCAATAACAGTTCCTTAATCAATATAAGAATTTGATATTCTGTCTTGGCATTCTTTCTCAAAGAAATAAATTAATCTACCCAATTAAAATAATTTTTTTATTTTTTTGTAAATATATTCGATCAACCTTAATTACGTATGTTTATTTTCTCAGGGAGCTCGATTTTGTCCATAAATCAATTTTTTGTCGTAATGATACTATGTAAACAAAGACTCTTACTAAAAGTAGAATTTGTTTTATAATTTGGAAATTAGCTTAATTAAGCTTGTCAAGCTATATATAATGAAAGATCCCTTGTATTTTCAAGAGGAGTAATAATACAGGTTATTACAACTGTATGGTAATTCTTGGTATGTTTAATTTATTTTAATTAATTCTTTAAGTAAGTTGAAGAGGCTATAATAACTAATTATTAGAGGAAAATAAGACCCACAACCAGTTCAGAAATACATAACAAATTTGTATCTTCTTTCTCTCTTTTGGGGCATCATTTTCATATTCAGAATGTTTTCTTTGGTATTGATCAAGTAGTCACATTGTGATTTTCTAAATCACCCCATTGTGATATCGCGGTTTCTACCGGAAGGGGAGAAACATCTCTTAAAAGACAGCGTTAATTCGTGCCTTGGAGTTTACTATTCCAGTATTAAGTCACTTTGTTGATCAACATTAAAGAGGAAAGGTTTCTCACTTGCTAACAGTGTCAGAAAAATGAAGAAACAACCAATCATCTCCTCTTCCATTGCCACTACACTAGAACCGTATAGGATTATTTTGTGAATGCTTCAAATATTGGACAAGCCCAAAAACAGTATTGGACGTGGTCTGTGCCTGGGGGATCAAATTTAAGTCGTCTAATAGGAAAATTCTTTGGTCTAGGATTCCTTTAGCTATTTGGTGGAACATCTGGTTGGAAAGAAACCGAAGGACTTTTGAAGGAACAACTGTGGTGAAAAGATTAATTAAGGAAATTAAGACAACTATCTATGCTTGGTCTTCGGTTAGAAATTCCTTTAAGGACTTACTTCTACATCAATTTATTTTTATGTGGGAGTGCTTTTAGAATAGAAATTTCCTTCCTTGTTTTTTTTATGTTGGCTTCCCTTTTTTTCTTGTTCTATGTAATTTGTTATGTTCGTGTCCTTCTCGGCACCCTTGGAACACAATCTTGCCTCTTTCAAAAAAAAATTATTAAAGGAAAATATATGCATTGCTGATGTTAATTACATATAATTGATTAATTGCAACTATATATATAGAGTCCGGTTATATAGCCCTCCTTAAAGAGCCCAATAATGATCACTTGATCTGGGCCGTTGATTTTAATTTTTTTAACGGTTTCAACAACAACACGTCTAACTTTTTAAGCTTTTGAGTCGGCTTTAACAACAGCCCGACTAAAAGTTAAAAATTTTCTACCGTAACTTCAAACCATCAACAACTCCACTACCCCACCTCCACCGTCAACCCCACCACCCCACTTCACCGTCTCCACCACCGCCATTACAATGAGACGAGAGAGATCAGAGAGAGAGAGAGAGAGGGGGATAGAGAGATCAAGAGGAGAGAGCCTAGAATACTTTCAGATCTGATTTTTTTTTCAGATCTGAAAAAAAAAATTCTACCAGTAGTCGTCATCTCTGCTTGTCTTCTTCTTCTTTCCCTGTTCTTCACCGTAGAATCTGAGAAAGAAGGTTTCAACTACTTGGGTCGATCTTGATGGAAACCCTATCAAACCATTAACCATTAACAATCTGTAAGATCGGTGCTGGAGGTTTCATTGTGTAACACCCTAGATTTTCTTAGCCTAGGTTGGACCCGGAAGTGGGCTTTAAGCCCATGGGCCCAAAACAACCCAAAAGATAGTTTGGATGTAAGTCCAAAATTTTAAGTTAGTTAGTGGGGTGGAAACATAGAAACCTTGCTCTAGGATCCATGCATGCATAAAATGAAATGAAAATAATCATTTTTAAGAGTTTGAGTGTGAAAAGGAACTAAAATATATAAAATAATACACATATAGGTATAGGGCGTCCAAGTGGGCCCCACATACACTAAAAGAAAAATGTGGGCAGCAAGGGTGCGCCACACATTGGGGGGAATTTTGATTTTTGAAAAGTCTTTTAAAAATAAAATTCTATCTTTTAAATGTTTTAAAAACTATAAACATCTATTTATCCTAAATATATAATACATTATTCATTTAAGATAGATAATTATCCTCAAACTTGGAAAACAAGTATTTGATTTCAACCATTAGATCATGCTTATCTAAACTCTAGTTAATCCTAACCATCCAAAAAAGTTTCCCAAATCTTAAGTATTCCTTGTTTTGAATTATCTACTAAAAATTAAATTCTATCCCTATTTTGTCTCTAATTCGTAGCAGATAATTACAACCGTTGGATTAACTTGATATATGATCTTAACCATTCAAATTAGATATATTTTTGAAACTAAAAATCAGCCCCTTGTGTAGAAATCGCTTTCTACATTAAGCTAGCATAATTATTTTATTTTCTTAAACTAGTTTTGGATAATTCAAAGGGAGAATTTCTAATTTTTCAAAGTGTGATGGGATAAGGAGAGGGGGCAGTTTGAACCCTATAAATACCCTTCCCCTCTTCCTAGTTCGACCTATACACACACCTCTGAAAGGTCCATGTTTTATGTTTGTCGAATTTCGTGTCAAAAATTAACTCAAAATGATCTCTTGTAATTCTAAGTTAGAGTCTAGTGAGTCTCGGTTCACTTCGGTTGAAAGAGAAGAAATCTACAAAGGCTCCGAAGAACACAACTCACCACCGGAAGACATCCTA
>MVGT01004478.1:1579-20229 GCA_002174775.1 Macleaya cordata
TTCATCAAAGCAAAGTGGAAGACCTAAGTCTACACCAAAAGAGCAAGTTACTACTTGCCTCAAATCACCAAGGAAGATGAAACCCAAGGAAGAAGAAGAAGATGAAGAAGATGATGATCCCAGCAACACACCCTTGATTTCTCTGAGATTCCTTCTTCACAAAACCATGGATCTCCTTCAAGTCTAGCTCTCTCCCTTGCTCTCCCTCTCTCCCAGCAGATCAGCCTCCCTCTCTTCCTCTTTTCCTCTCTTCCAAATAAAAAGGAAAACAAGAGAAAAGGGTTAAGTTAGGGTTAGTTATATTAGCCTAACCCTAAAACTTAATAAAACTCTACAGGGTGCCCTCATCCAGAGTGGCTGCCCCTCAACATTAGTAACTTAGAGATAGGGGTATTACAAGTATTTACTATTTTTATTAAATATTTGACTAAGAATAATAATAATAAAGATTTTTTTCTAAAATCCAACTCCATTACCACTACATAGTGGTAGATTTACTATAATCACTACCACCACTAAGTATGATGGTTAGTCTACCACTACTAAGTGGTGGCTAATCCACCATTGTAGTAGCTAATCCATCACCATTAATTTTATGATTTCATTTTCACCTATATAAAGAGGTAGTTTGTGAAGACAAGAAGGAAGAGGAGATAAGAAAGAAGAGAGAAATAGGAAGAGAGAAATAAGAAGAGAGGTTTTCAATTAGAAATAAGTATTTTCAATATCAAAAAGAGAGTTTTTATACTAGATTTAGAAGCAAATCAAAGGAGGAGCTACTAATTCTCCTTGGAATAACTCTAAGGAGGAAGAAAAGAGAGAAGAAGAAATTAGTCATTGCTTAAGATTGGACCGTTGGATGGTCCTAAAATTGAGTATGATGTAGATGAGATAATAAATTATACTTGGTCAAAATATCAACTCATTTGGAGAAGTTTAAGTACTCCAATCACAATAAAAATCGTCATTTGTGTTAGAAGAATAAAAATAGCAAGTTCGAAATGAGAAATTCACTACTTTCAAACCTACCGTTGTATCTGTCTAATATTTTTACACAATAGAATATATTAAATACTACAGTAAAATTTTCAGGTAAATTGGTTGAAGGAAAGACCTTGATCCATCATGAAAACCCTGCTGGAGTTGCTACTCTAAATTGTAAGTAGTTAGTTAATTGAAGGGTGTGGATCAAAGATCTACCGTTGGATTGGTAAATATTTCATATATTTATTTGTTAATATATACATATATATATATATTATAGAAAAAGGTAAAGGGTTACCAGTACTATTTTTAGATTTATGATTCGCCTTGGTTAAATTCTATCTCGTTTAGACAAGTTCTTACATGAGTAGAATTTCTGGTATATGTTTGATAATCTGGATACTTCTTTTTTATCGTAGATCTGATTAAGGATCCACTTAATGTGTCGAAAACTAGACAAATATATCTTGTTTATGTTAAAATTTGATAATTTATTTAAGTTTATTTACTATAGTTTTGATTTATCCAAAGTTGTCGGACTGTAATAGAGACCTAGTTGAAAGTATTTTGTTTAAAGTTATTAACTACGTAATGCTTGATCCGTAAAGGGTACGTAGGCAGCCATAATGACGGTTCAGAATAAAATATTCTCAAACTATAAACATTAGACCATTCATGAGCTAAAGGTATATATTTATTTTTCCTATAAATGGTACAATAGTAACTTGGGCGTCGGAGTGTTTTCTTTTGTTTTACAGGTACCCTCTTCTATTGCCTTAAGAAAAATGAGTAGGAGTCCACAAATGTATAATTATTAGATTACAAGATCAATTTAAGGATATTTACGTGAATTAGAATATTGTGGTAAAATATCTGGTATTGAACCATGAAGTTAATTATTTTTTTTTATACATAACGTTTTAACCATCATAGTAAAGTTAAACTTTTGTTCATGTCTTACTTAATTTATTATGATATGTTCTACATTTACGTACACTTATAAAGAAAGATATATATATATATAGACTGGTTTTCCTTTATGATGAGTTAACACACGAATTTTGAATCTTGAATTCGGGATTTACTCGTGATTAAGAATTTGGGGTGTTATAAATTAGTATCAGAGCTTAGGGATTATGTCTTACATAGGTCTGTATGTGGGTAGTAGGTACTACTTTGGCCTAATTTGCTTTGTAAATCTTGCTAATTACTTAATAGCTGGATAAAATTTTTGTGTGCCATTGTTTGTTGCTCAGATGCATTAACATTTAGGAATTAGTGTGCAATGGAAGTTTAGTAGAATTTACTAAACATTAATTGATACTAACACATACACTTATTTATGTTATACACAATAAAAAAGTGGTTAACGAACCAAGGATCAAAATCGGATTGATCGGGACTGTGATTTTTACAGAGAGATTGATATCCCGCTATCGATAGTTGTGGTTGCCGAACTAAGGATTAAAATCAGAAGTAGTTGCCGAACCAAAGATCAAAATCGGACTAATCGGGAATGTGATTTTCCCAGAGGGATTGATATCTCACTATCGATAGTTGTGATTGCCAAACTAAAAATCAAAATCGGAAGTAGTTACCGAACCAAGAATCAAAATCGAAAGTGGTTATCGAACCAAGGATCAAAAATCGAAAGTGGTTACTAAACCAAGGATCAAAATCGAAAGTGGTTACCGAACCAAGAAAAAAAAATCAGACGCGTGTTATATTGAAGAAGTGGTAACCGAACCAACTATATTAAAATCAGTAGTATTTTGTTTAAAGTTATGAACTACGTAATGCTTGATCCCAAATGTATAATTATTAGATTACAAGATGCATTTTAAGGATATTTACGTGAATTAGAATATTGTGGTTAAATATCTGGTATTGAACCATGAAGTTAATTATTTTTTTTATACATAACGTTTTAACCAACATAGTAAAGTTAAACTTTTGTGCATGTCTTACTTAATTTATCATGATATGTTCTACATTTACGTACACTTATAAAGAAAGATATATATATATATATNTTGGCCTTGGGCTATTTCTTATGAAGTTGTAGCTCTTTGAATCTAGTTTTCAGAATGGTATTGTGGGTGATATATGGACTTTGTCTAGGAGTTATGGTTATTATAGTATAATGTGTACATATGGATAATTTATTAAGGAATAATGTATATTCACTCAAAACTTTTGATTTAATCCACAAGATCATTTTGATTGGTACATGTCTTCAAATCAATAAACTAGGGACATAAGTCACATCAAAGTTTTGGTACACAAAAGTTTATATAGTATTTACTATTTTTATTAAATTTTTAACTAAGAATAATAATAATAAAGATTTTTTTTCTAACATCTAACTCCATTACCACTAGATAGTGGTAGATTTACTATAATCACTACCATCACTAAGTATGATGGTTAGTCTACCACCACTAAGTGGTGGCTAGTCCACCATTGTAGTAGCTAATCTATAACCATTAATTTTATGATTTCATTTTTACCTATATAAAGAGGTAGTTTGTAAAGACAAGAAGGAAGAGGAGATAAGAAAGAAGAGAGAAATAGGAATAGAGAAATAGGAAGAGAGGTTTTCAATTAGAAATAAGTATTTTCAATATCAAAAAGAGAGTTTAATACTAGATTTGGAAGCAAATCAAAGGACGAGCTATTAATTATCCTTGAAATAACTCTAAGGAGAAAGAAAAGAGAGAAGAAGAAATTAGCCATTGCTTNCTATCGATAGTTGTGGTTGCCGAACCAAGGATCAACATCAGAAGTGGTTACCGATCTAAGGATCAAAATCGGACTCATCGGAACTGTGATTTTCCCAGAGGGATTGATATCCTGCTATCGATAGTTGTGGTTGCCGAACCAATGATTAAAATTAGAAGTAGTTGCCGAACCAAGGATCAAAATCGGACTCATCGGGACTGTGATTTTCCCAGAGGGATTGATATCTCACTATCGATAGTTGTGGTTGCCGAACCAAAAATCAAAATCAGAAGTACTTACCGAACCAATAATCAAAATCGAAAGAGGTTATCAAACAAAGGATTAAAAATCGAAAGTGGTTGCCAAACTAAGGATCAAAATCGGAAGTGGTTACCGAACTAAGAAAAAAAAATCAGATGTGTTATCTTGAAGAAGTGTAACATGATAAATTTTCTCACTGATGATAATAATAAAAAAAAAGGAGAGAAAGATAACCAAACTAATATGGAAATATCGTATTACTACTTAGTATCAGTGATTGAATAGTTAATTAATCACAGATAAAAAATAATAATAAATACGTAACTGCCATATTTTGACATAAGAATGTGAAATTAATAAGTGGGCACGTTACTAGCAGTCATTTACAGGTGTTGCTTAAAATAAATTTCGGAGACGAAAACCCTTTAAGGGGGGTAGAATGTAATACCCTAAATTTTTGAGTTCAAATTCGCCTTGAGTCCGAGAACTAGTATTATAAATTTATCTTAAATTGAATTATATTTTGTGTAGTCATCTTTTGTAATAAAATCTATATATATACATATTTATGTATGGGTTAGATGGGCTAACCCAATAATTCAGGTAATGGCCTTGGCAATGAAACTATGGGTTAAATGGGCTAAGCCCATCTTTACTTGTTTTGGATTAAGATAACTCAACATTTTATAGGTTATTATTTATATTTTCGTATATATGTTAATCAGTATACTTTAAACTCATTTTTGGACATCTTATGTTCCAAATTGGCCTTGGGCTATTTCTTATGAAGTTGTAGCTCTTTGAATCTAGTTTTCAGAATGGTATTGTGGGTGATATATGGACTTTGTCTAGGAGTTATGGTTATTATAGTATAATGTGTACATATGGATAATTTATTAAGGAATAATGTATATTCACTCAAAACTTTTGATTTAATCCACAAGATCATTTTGATTGGTACATGTCTTCAAATCAATAAACTAGGGACATAAGTCACATCAAAGTTTTGGTACACAAAAGTTTATCTAGTATTGTAACACCAAGATTGGATCGTTGGATGGTCCTAAAATTGAGTATGATGTATATGAGATAATAAATTATACTTGGTTAACTCATTTGGAGAAGTTTAAGTACTCCAATCACAATAAAAATCGTCATTTGTGTTAGAGGAACAAAAATAGCGAGTTCGAAATGAGAAATTCACTACTTTCAAACCTACCGTTGGATCTGTCTAATATTTTTATACAAGTGTTATTGGATATATTAAATACTCCTGTAAAATTTTCAGGTTAAGTTGTTAAAGGAAAGACCTTGATCCATCATGAAAACCCTGCTGGAGTTGCTACTCTAAATTGTAAGTAGTTGGTTAATTGAAAGGTGTGGACCAAAGATCTACCGTTGGATTGATAAATATTTCATATATTTATTTGTTAATATATAAATATATATATATATCATAGAAAAAGGTAAAGGGTTACCAGTACAATTTTTAGATTTATGATTCGCCTTGGTTAAATTTTATCTCGTTTAGACAAGCCTTACATGAGTAGAATTTCTGGTATATATTTGATAATCTGGATACTTCTCTTTGATCGTAGATCTGATTAAGGATCCGCTTAATGTATCGAAAATTAGACAAATATATCTTGTTTATGTTAAAATTTGATAATTTTTTTAAGTTTATTTACTATAGTTTTGATTTATCTAAAGTTGTTGGACTATAATAGAGACCTAGTTGAAAGTATTTTGTTTAAAGTTATGAACTACGTAATGCTTGATCCCTAAAGGGTACGTAAGCAGCCGTAATGACGGTTCAACATAAAATATTCTTAAACTATAAACATTGGACCATTCATAAGCTAAAGGTATATATTTATTTTTCCTATAAATGATACAATACTATCTTGGGCGTCGGAGTGTTTTCTTTTGTTTTACAGGTACCCTCTCCTATTGCCTTAAGAAAAATGAGTAAGAGTCTACAAATGTATAATTATTAGATTACAAGATGTATTTCAAGGATATTTACGTGAATTAGAATATTGTGGTTAAATATCTGGTATTGAACCATGAAGTTAATTATTTTTTTATACATAACGTTTTAACCATCATAGTAAAGTTAAACTTTTGTGCATGTCTTACTTAATTTATCATGATATGTTCTACATTTATTTACACTTATAAAGAATGACATATATATATATATATATATATATATATATATATATATATATAGACTGGTTTTCCTTTATGATGAGTTAACACACGAATTTTGAATCTTGAATTCGGGATTTACCCGTGATTCAGAATTTGTGGTGTTACAAATTGGTATCAGAGCTTAGGGATTAGGTCTTACATGGGTCTGTATGTGGATAGTAGGTACTACTTTGGCCTAATTTGCTTTGTAAATCTTGCTAATTACTTAATGGCTGGATAAAATTTTTGTGTGCCTTACATATACCTTGTTTGTTACTGAGATCCATTAACATTACGAAATTAGTGTGCAATGGAAGTTTAGTAGAATTTACTAAACATTAATTGATACTAACACATAGTTAGTACACTTATTTATGTTATACACAATAAAGAAGTGGTTACATAACTAAGAATCAAAATCGGATTGATCGGGACTGTGATTTTCCTAGAGGGATTGATATCCCGCTTCGATAGTTGTAGTTGCCGAACCAAGGATCAAAATCAGAAGTGGTTACCGAACTAAGGATCAAAATCGGACTCATCGGAACTGTGATTTTTCCAGAAGGATTGATATCCCGCTATCGATAGTTGTAGTTGCTGAAACAAGGATCAAAATCGGACTCATCGGGACTGTGATTTTCCCAGAGGGATTGATATCTTACTATCGATAGTTGTGGTTGCCAAACCAAAAATCAAAATCGGAAGTGGTTACCGAACCAGGAATCAAAATCGGAAGTGGTTATCGAACCAAGGATCAAAAATCGAAAGTGGTTACCAAACCAAGGATCAAATTCGGAAGTGGTTACCGAACCAAGAAAAAAAATCAGACGTGTTATATTGAAGAAGTGTAACATGATAAATTTTCTCACTGATGATAATAATAAAAAAAATGGAGAGAAAGATAACCCAACTAATATAAAAATATCGTATTACTGCTTAGTATCAGTGATTGAATAGTTAATTAATCGCAGATAAAAAAAAAATATGTAACTGCCATATATTTGACATAACAATATGAAATTAACGAGTGGGGAGGTTACTAGCAGTCATTCACAGGTGTTGCTTAAAATAAATTTCGAGGACGAAATCTCTTTAAGGGGGGTAGAATGTAATACCCTGAATTTTTGTGTTCAAATTCGCATTTATTCCGAGAACTAGTATTATGAATTTATCTTAAATTGAATTATCTTTTGTGTAGTCATCTTTTGTAATAAAATATATATATATACATATTTATGTATGGGTTAGATGGGCTAACCCAATAATTCAGGTAATGGACTTGGCAATGAAACTATGGGTTAAATGGGCTAAGCCCATCTTTACTTGTTTTGGATTAAGACAACTCAACATTTTATAGGTTATTATTTATATTTTCGTATATATGTTTATCAGTATACTTTAAACTCATTTTTGGACATCTTATGTTCGAAATTGGCCTTGGGCTATTTCTGATGAAGTTGTAGCTTTTTTAATCTAGTTTTCAGAATGGTATGGTGGGTGATATTTGGACTTTGTCTAGGAGTTATGGTCATTATAGTATAATGTATACATATGGATAATTTATTAAAGAATAATGTTTATTCACTCAAAACTTTTGATTTAATCCACAAGGTCATTCTGATTGGTACATGTCTTCAAATCATTAAACTAGGGACATAAGTCATATCAAAGTTTTGGTACATAAAAGTTTATCTATTATTTACTATTTTTATTAAATATTTGACTAAGAATAATAATAATAAAGATTTTTTCTAACATCCAACTCCATTACCACTAGATAGTGGTTGATTTACTATAATCACTATCACCACTAAGTATGATGGTTAGTCTACCACTACTAAGTGGTGGCTAGTCCACCATTGTAGTAGCTAATCCATCACCATTAATTTTATGATTTTATTTTCATCTATATAAAGAGGTAGTTTGTGAACATAAGAAGGAAGAGGAGATAAGAATGAAGAGAGAAATAGGAAGAGAGAAATAGGAAGAGAGGTTTTCAATTAGAAATAAGTATTTTCAATATCAAAAAGAGAGTTTTCATACTAGATTTGGAAGCAAATCAAAGGAGAAGCTACTAATTCTCCGTGGAATAACTCTAAGGAGGAAGAAAAGAGAGAAGAAGAAATTAGCCATTGCTTAAGATTGGACCGTTGGATGGTTCTAAAATTGAGTATGAAGTAGATGAGAAAATAAATTATACTTGGTTAAAATATCAGCTCATTTGGAGAATTTTAAGTACTCCAATCATAATAAAAATCGTCATTTGTGTTAGAGGAACAAAAATAGCGAGTTCGAAATGAGAAATTCATTACTGTCAAACCTATCGTTGGATCTGTCTAATATTTTTACACAAGTGTTGTGGGATATATAAATACTACTGTACAATTTTCAGATCAATTGGACGAAGGAAAGACCTTGCTCCATCATGAAAACCCTGCTGGAGTCACTACTTTAAATTGTAAGTAGTTGGTTAATTGAAGGGTGTTGACCAAAGATCTACCGTTGGATTGTTAAATATTTCATATATTTATTTGTTAATATATATATATATATCATAGAAAAAGATAAAGGGTTGCCAGTACGATTTTTAGATTTATGATTCGCCTTGGTAAAATTCTATCTCGTTTAGACAAGTCCTTACATGAGTAGAATTTCTGGTATATGTTTGATAATCTGGATACTTCTCTTTGATCGTAGATTTGATTAAGGATCCGCTTGATGTGTCGAAAACTAGACAAATATATCTTGATTATGTTAAAATTTAATAATTTTTTTAAGTTTATTTACTATAGTTTTGATTTATCCAAAGTTGTTAGACTGTAATAGAGACCTAGTTGAAAGTATTTTGTTTAAAGTTATGAATTACGTAACGCTTGATCCCTAAAGGGTACGTAGGCAGCCGTAATGACGGTTCAGAATAAAATATTCTCAAACTATAAACATTGGACCATTAATGAGCTAAAGGTATATTATTTATTTTTCTTATAAATGGTAGAATATTAACTTGGGCGTCGGAGTGTTTTCTTTTTTTTTACAGGTACCCTCCCTATTGCCTTAAGAAAAATGGATAGAAGTCTACAAATGTATAATTATTAGATTAAAAGATGAATTTTAAGGATATTTACGTGAATTAGAATATTGTGGTTAAATATCTGGTATTGAACCATGAAGTAAATTATTTTTTTATGCATAACATTTTAACCATCATAGTAAAGTTAAACTCTTGTGCATGTCTTACTTAATTCATCATGATATGTTCTACATTTACGTACACATATAACGAAAGATTTATATATGTAGACTGGTTTTCCTTTATGATGAGTTCAGAATTTGGGGTGTTACAGTATACCCTTTCGCTACTAGTTTTACTTTGTAGGTTTCCACCTTTTCCATCTGGACCCCTTTTTCTCTTGTAGATCAATTTACACCCAATAGGTTTAATATCAGGTGGTGGATCCACTAATTCACAGACCTGATTGAAATATATAGATTCCATTTCAGCTTTCATAGCATTCAACCATAATCTCGAATCTGTGTCTCTTACTGCTTCATCATAGCTTATAGGATCATTCTCTGATTTTTCCGGAATCATCTGGTAAGATTCTTCCCCTTGAAGTAAAACAAAATTCTTATACTTCTCAGGGAATTTCTTATCTCTTTGGCTACGACAAAGTGGTGGTGGTGCAACTGGTTCAACCAGTGCATCCGGTTGTCCAAATTGTTCTAGTTTAGCCAACGGTTCAGCTTAAACCAGGGGTTCGTGCTGATCCTGTTGAACTTGCTCTAGTGGCTCTTCCTGGACCTGGTGGTCCTCCTGAACCATTGGACCTTGCTCATCCTGTATTGGTGCTTGGTCTTCAGCACCCTGTATTACCGGTATGTGAATTATTGAATAATCTTTGTGCCTTTGCCACTTGCCTACTGGTTTTCCCTTCCTGACGAGGAATAACTACTGGACCACCTAGATGCATCATCATGGGAAGACTATACGATGAACCTCCCACTGGGAGTGGATCCATCACACGTTCTACTCCCACTATAGAAGCATCCGTTATCTCCTCAAGTAAAACTTTACTGGAAGGCTTGTAATCCATCATATAATCTTCCTCAAGAAAAATTGCATTTGTATAAACAAACACCTTTTGTTCTTTCAGATTATAAAATAGATAGCCTTTCGTTCCTTTCGGGTATCCTACAAACATGCATACCTCTGATTTTGATTCCAACTTGTTTGACTTTCCTTTCAGCACATGTGCTGGAAAACCCCAAATGTGTAAATGCTGCAAACTAGGTTTGCGGCCTGTCCACAATTCCCTGGGTGTTGTAGGAACTGCCTTGCTTGGTGCCAAATTCAGAAGATATGCTGTTGTCTCTAGTGCATACCCCCAAAAGGAGATCGGTAGCGATGTATAAGTCGTCATAGATCTAACCATTTCCAGTAAGGTTCGATTCTTTCTTTCTGCCACACCATTCTGTTGGGGAGTACCTGGTGCAGTTAATTGAGATATTATCCCATGCTCCACCAAATATGAGCCAAAAAGGTTAGAAAGATACTCACCGCCTCGATCAGATCGAATGGCTTTCAATTTCTTTCTTAATTGGTTTTCCACCTCAACTCTGTATTCTTTGAACTTTTCAAAATTATCTTATTTGTGGTGCATAAGGTAGATACAACCATATCTTGAGTAATCATTGGTGAAGGTGATGAAATACTCATAGCCACCTCTTGCCTTAACATTCATGGGACCATAAACATCAGTGTGTACAAGTTCCAACACATCATTGGCTCTTCTCCCTTTTGATGAAAAGGGTCTCTTGGTCATTTTACCTTTCAAACATGATTCACATAAAGACCATGGTTCAATATCCAATGTGCCCAAGGGCCCATCTTGAACCAATCTTCGAATCTTGTTTAGGTTAATATGTCCAAGCCTTAAATGCCATAAATATATTGAGTTTACTGAAGGCTCATTCCTCTTACTCGAGGTACATAATGAATACAAAGCAACATTATTAGGAGAAGAGATTAGATATAAACCATCCATTAACATGCCATATATAATAGTAAAACTATTTCTTTTAATAAAAACATTAAATGAGTTAAACTCAACATTATAACCATCTCTAATAAGATAAGAAACTGAAATTAAGTTTCGCCTAATATCCGACACATAATGACAATTGTTTACAATTAAATACTCATTACTCCTACTACCACTATTAAAAAGAAGACGAACAACTCCTATGGCTACGGCAGCAACTCTTGCCTCCGATCCTAGGTTCAGGTAAATCTTTCCATCATTTAGCTGTCTTACCATCTAGAACCCCTGCAACGAATTGCAGATGTGATTAGTGGCTCCAGAATCAACACACCATGTGTTTGGTGTATTATTAGCAACATTTGCCTCGATAACTAAAGATTCAAGCATACCTGCAGATTTCTTCTTTGCAAGGTAGTCCTGGCAGTTCCATTTCCAGTGTCCAGTTTTGTCGCAGTGGAATTTCCCTTTGGCTTTGTAACTCCCTTATCTTTATTGACACTCAGGTTGTTCTGCATTCCAGATGTTTTCTTTCCTTTCTTCTTAGAATTTCGACATTTCGGTTTAGATCCAGAAGAACCTTTAGCCATATTAATACTACCAGATTTATGTCCCTTAATTATTCCTTCGGCCACCGTAAGCTGATTCATCAACTCAGGAAGAGTCATTTTCATCTTGTTCATATTGAAGGTCATTATGAATTGGGAAAAAGATGGTGGGAGAGAAGTAAGGATCACATCCTCTTTGAACTCATCATCCATCTTGGATCCTAAGGTATCCAATACATTGAACAATCCCATCATAATGAGAATATGATCACGTACTGGAGTCCCTTTGGACATCTTAGTATTAATTAGCTTCCTGAACACCCACTTATGATAATGATCATGGACATCCTGATGGTCATTAGGACCACGGAGTGAGGGACTATCCCCTTCAAGGACAAATTTGTACTCTTGGGCAGTTAGCACAATATCTAAGTTTCTTTTCCAGTTAACATAGTTTGGTCCGCTCAACTGATTCTCTTTTAAGATAATATGCAATGTGTTGAATGTAGACATCTAAGCATGCAAATAAATATAATAACAATGAGATATCATAATTGATTTTTAACAAGAATCTTTTATCTATTTTAACACCCCTTTGTTACCATAAATATCGGATCCTAATCGGCATACACATTTGACTATCCTTGGGGATATGAAGAAGTGCACCCAAATAAGTGATCATTTCAATTGAATTACTTTCCAGACATCTCATGTCCAAGTTAATTCGACATCCGATTATCTTTAGCCTCTTACTCATGAGTGTCGCTTGTTCCTTAGGGAATCATAACGCTCACTTTCAGTTAAGTATGACCCATCATCTCGGTATTAGAATGTTAGTGTGAAACTGTAACGCCCCAATCTGAAACTCAAATCTCTAGGAGATTGAATCGCATCTTAAGGCGTTAGGTTTACTATACCAGGTGATTAAACAGTACTAAAACAAACGTAAATAAAGGTTTATGAACCTAAATCAGAGTTAAGCTAATCTAGTTCGTCAGAACTTTAATCACCTCTAAAAATGGTTAGGCCCAACGAAAAATTTGCCAGAGTTCCCCCCTGTATTTTCAGGGTCTGAAACCTGTCATAAACATGTAAAAGAGATGATTTATCAATAAGTAACATTTATATATCAATTCTGTTCATCCATATCATCTCATTATATCCAATCAACCTTATTCATCAATATACAATACTTAGTCATCCACTAGGCTGGATCCAAACCATAATTCTAAAACGATCTCTCGCTTGATAAAATAATACATATATAAGATTTGTTAAGTGATACTAAATATACATAAGTGTGCTTATTTTACATTATATAGTTCAAAAGAATATATATACAAAGTAAGGAAAATAACTGCATCATAACTGAATAATAATAACACCTCAAGTATACTAAATTTGAGGTGGATACTCTCCCTATACCTTCCTCCTCAAATTTCTTAACAACCAATCATCCACTGTCTCCTCGATTTCCTGAGAAAAAAGTCCAGTTAGAACTTATAATACTAACAGGTAGTCACTAATATGAATTTAAGACAATGCAGGTTTTAAAGAAAACCGAGAAATCATAATACAGTAATGTAAAAGCATTTGGTACCTTTACTACAACATAAACCGATAACCATTCACTTACCCATACAAGTATAGATAAACTAACAACATCTCACCATCATAATATTGCGTAGTGTAATCATCTTAGAGTGAAGAGGCTACGACTAGATGTTTCAGCTCCTAGTCAGTGAGCAAAATCGTGTTCCAACTTAACCGATGTGGAACCCCATCGTTAATTCCTGATTTCCGACCGAGCGACTGATTTATCGGTTTTTGTGAGAAGCACGCTGGCTCATGATTTGGGTTCAGGTGGACCCTTGACCATAATTTGCCGATGTAGCCGTTGTCGCGGTGGTCAGCCATTTGACTCGTATAGACATCTTAATGATCATTAAAATAATCCAGGAGTTGTTACGCTCCTCAAGTCTTCGCCTAATCTAGGCAGCATGTAACCTCAACATTTCTAGAATCATACACGTACCTATCCAAACAAGACTTTCCAAAAAGAGAAATAGAATAACCTAGATTTCAATAGTTTTTCTATATCACGAGAGTCCCATTCCTGTCATAAGACAGGAAAACATAATGAAAATACGGAATAAATCATTGTTTTTAGGAAGACTTTAATGATTTGCTCGTGTAGGCATTAGAAGTCCATTTTCGGATCACCTAGAAATATATATTATAATACTATAAGTTTTAGTAGTAGAAAATAATTTTTCCTATAAAAACTAACATCTATGTACATGTTGTGATCTCCCATCTAATATTATTACGGGGAAAGCCGGTAATAATCATAGCCGGGGAAAAGCCCAGCATAACATATATAGTATATATTCCGGGGGAAAACCCGTACCTAGGGACTCACCAACACATACCCAACAACTGAAAACTTCCATCCCACACATCATCTTAAAACAACTACTTCTCCCAACAGATGGAAGGAAGTAAAAATATATATATTATAAGAACCCCAAAATCCTTTTGGTTTTGGAAATATACCCATTCCTAAAGCTCGAAAACGATTAAATCTCGATTCTTTTAGAAATATAGTTTATTTAACTATAAATAAGAAAAGAATTATCCATATACTTATATATGTATATAACTCATTCATATATATAATTATTAGAATCTAGTTATTTTAAAAATAACTATTCCTATTTTACATTACTATGTAAAACTATACTTTTGGAAAATCATTTTCACATCAATAGAACATCACAAATAAATCATGCATGCTTTTGCAAAATAATTACATTTGATTTATAAATCTAAACCCTATCAAAGCATTGAAAGCACTTTAATAGCTACAAGAAAGTATTTATAAGTTAATACCTCAATTCCTGCGAGGCTAGCTCTTTACTGCGTTGTTCGCCTCCAATTAATGCATTGGTTCTAGTACAAACTCCCAACTGTAAATAACATATTCAATTTACTTTAATCTTATACAAATAATTTGGTAGTCTAAAAACCTAAATAGTCTCTACAAGGTCCAAATACCTTTAATCATTTTCTCTAAACACCTACCAACCCTTAATCCATGAAAATACCTTATCAAATTAAATAAGGGGTTTATAATTTCAAACCAAAATTACTCCAAACACCCCCTTTTCACTCAAAATTCTTCAATTTATCTCAAACACCTTATAACCAAATAAAGGTTTTAGCCAATCATCATAATAAAATTTACTCTAACTAGAAAAGTGTCATTCACAATTAATCTTTACTCTAAAAATCTGATTTGCTAAAATCATGATTCAATTGCCATAAATAATCTATTAATCACCAACAAAATTTAATACTAACCTAAAATTACACAATCTTTAAATCAAGGGCTTGAATTTCTATAACTATCATAATTTAGTTTTCAATCCAAAAGCCCTCATTTTATATCATCAAAATATTCTTCAACATCAAATTTTATGATTTTTCTTCACAAAGTCCTACCCTACTATCATCATATCAAATTGAACAAGGAATTAGTGGCTGAATTTCTTACCTTAACCACAAGAATACATAGAAAATTCATCTTCAACTTGATTCAAATCACAAAATCCTACAATTTAATCCAAAACAGTAAATTTGGGTCAAAATCAACCATCCCAATTATTAATTTCATCAATTAAGGGTTTGAAAGGTCTAATCAAACCTTAAACTATTAACAAAATCAACCCTAAAATTGAAAACTAAAGAGAAACAACACAGAAACATATAATCTAAACAAAATGAAGCTAGGGTTTTCAATTCTATACCTCCAATAAAAATTTTTTGATAGGATGAAGGATGGCTTCATCTTCATCTTCCCCTTCTCCCACTTTCTCTCTCTTTCTTCTTCTCCTTCTTCCTTCTTCTTTCTTCTTCTTCTTCTTCTTCTCTCTATCTCTCCCTTCCTTTCTTTCTTTCTCCCTTCCTTTCTTCTTTCTGTTGTTTTTTTTTTAAGTTCATACGGTGGATTAAAAAAGGAAAATCTAACTAAAAAAAAGGATAACTACCTAGGTTATGCTATAGTATAAGCACATATAACATATTATGTGTATATAATAGAAAATTTATATAGTTACTCTTAAATACATCACCCATACATACATATAGTATATATACACAATTAAATAAAGTTTATGGCCAAAATCAAGGTCAAAATCGCGGGTACCTTTGGTACTAGTCAAAATCGTGTTCCGGGCTTTGTTTTGGGATCATTTAATTCCCGATTTTTGCGCGTGAGTAGTCGAAATTCGATAACTTTTTGAGATCTATTCATTCCTACGGTTCGATTCTTCAAATTACCCTCCGATCGAAAACTCATTTATTTAATTTCAAGTTTAATTATTTAAACACTAAACTTAATTATTTTAATAATTAATTAGTTTCACGGTCAAATCGTTGGATTAGCCTCTAATTGACTCGGAATGACATTGACTGGTCAACTAAATTATTTTAGGTCGTTACATTCTCCCCTTCTTATAAAAAATTTCGTCTTCGAAATTTGGCATATGTCAATCATCAAGTAGCCTTGAGTACATATTCTACATACTCATTACTTTCATTTACATCACTAAATCTACAAAGTAGTTTTACTATGCCATTCAATTTGTTCCTCAAAACATTTCTATCAATCTCTAATTTTTGCAATTAAGGTAATATAATTAACCTCATGATCATATTACAATTAAAGATTCTCTTTTTGTAAATATCATCACAATATCTTGACTTAGAAACTAAAATTCTAGAGAATCCATATAACCTCAAGTTATACAGAGCTTTTAATTTAGATAGTCCCTATACTTCTTACTCTGTACAAGTGATGATGTGATAATTTCGAAAATATAGTTCTTCTATAATCATCAAGTGAGTCAACACATCATCTTTCCTTCTATTCAATATACTAATCACAATGTTGACTCTTTTCAGATAGAGTATAAAATAAGATCACAATCTTAATAACCTCAAAATTTTATTCATCTATGCTCTTCAAATTTAAATCTTTCAGAAGGTAGGTACCTAATTTCTTAATACCATGGTACACATCAAATTTCTCCTAAAATTAATAATAATTATATGTCCTCAATAAAAAACCATGGCTACCTTTTCTAGATTTTACATAAAGAGTATGTATTCATATAACCTTAAATATTTCAAGTTATTTTAACCACTCTACAAACTTTAAAGAGCATAATAACCAACTTATATCTTTCACTGTCATAACAATCATCAATATATAACAATTCCATCAATCTAGTTCAAGAAAACTAACCTTATTGACTACAACTTCTCTAAGCTAAATCAACTACAATCTAGGTCTTAGGTAGATAACTTAAAATGTAATAATCCAAGATTATCTGCTCTTAGGATTTTACCATAACAGAGTAACATAAAATATTTCTTGAAAATTCCATTCATTAAGTCCATAATATACTTGAAATGTTACTCTCCTATTTTCCTCAATAATGGTGCCCAAATCATAAGTTACTTCTTCAAAATATTAGGCACCTAATAATTCATCAAATACAATATCAATCTTCAATAACAAGTATATACTATTGGTTGTCACCAATAAATAATACATTTCTAAATACATAATTCTTCAACTTCATAATCTTTAATATATAATTCTACATAATCTCCACAAGAGTAGGTATCAATATAGATAGGGATGGTTAATCAATCTATCAATAATCATCCAAATCAGCATCATCCCCATATCTCCTATTCAATAAATTTTTAAATCCTCCTTATATCCTCATAATATGGACAAGTATATCCAAATATCTTATACTACAAGAGTTGACTAAAATTAAGAGTTTTAATCTACAATTTAGGCTAGAACAAATAATACCTATCACTAAAAATATTTACAATCACATACACATACTATAAATACACATATAGAAAAATCAAGAAAATAATAATGAGTCTTTTAATCTTTATGTCTTTTAATCTTGTAGAATTTTATCATTAATGTCCTTTATTTACCTCTCAATTCGAATCTGTTATTGGCGCTCCCATATAAGATATAATACTGGCGCTCCCATTAAAGATCTACTAGTGGCGCTCTGATACCATGTCTGTAACGTCCCAATCTGAAACTCAAATCTCTAGGAGATTGAATCGCATCTCAAGGCGTTAGGTTTACTATACCAGGTGATTAAACAGTACTAAAACAAACGTAAATAAAGGTTTATGAACCTAAATCAGAGTTAAGCTAATCTAGTTCGTCAGAATTTTAATCACCTCTAAAAATGGTTAGGCCCAACGAAAAATTTGCCAGAGTTTCCCCTGTATTTTCAGGGTCTGAAACCTGTCATAAACCTATAAAAGAGATGATTTACCAATAAATAACATTTATATATCAATTCCGTTCATCCATATCATCTCATTATATCCAATCAACCTTATTCATCAATATACAATACTTAGTCATGCACTAGGCTGGATCCAAACCATAATTCTAAAATGATCTCTCGCTTGATAAAATAATGCATATATAAGATTTGTTAAGTGATACTAAATATACATAAGTATGCTTGTTTTACATTACATAGTTCAAAAGAATATATATACAAAGTAAGGAAAATAACTGCATCATAACTGAATAATAACAATACCTCAAGTATACTAAACTTGATACTCTCCCTATACCTTCATCCTCAAATTACTTAACATCCAATCATCCACTGTCTCCTCGATTTCCTAAGAAAAAAGCCCAGTGAGAACTTATAATACTAACAGGTAGTCACTAATATGAATTTAAGACAATGCAGGTTTTAAAGAAAACCGAGAAATCATAATACAGTAATGTAAAAGCATTTGGTACATTTACTACAACATAAACCGATAACCATTCACTTAC
>MVGT01004478.1:23973-35126 GCA_002174775.1 Macleaya cordata
CTTCTTCTTCTTCTACTTCTCTCTCTCTCTCCCTTCCTTTCTTTCTTTCTCCCTTCCTTTCTTCTCGCTGTTGTTTTTTTTTATTAAGTTCATACGGTGGATTAAAAAAGGAAAATCTAACTAAAAAAAAGGATAACTACCTAGGTTATGCTATAGTATAAGCACATATAACATATTATGTGTATATAATGGAAAAATTTATATAGTTACTCTTAAATACATCACTCATACATATATATAGTATATATACACAATTAAATAAAGTTTATGGTCAAAATCAAGGTCAAAATCGCGGGTACTTTTGGTACTAGTCAAAATCGTGTTCCGGGCCTTGATTTGGAATCATTTAGTTCCCAATTTTTGCGCGTGAGCAGTCGAAATTCGATAACTTTTCGAGATCTATTCATTCCTTCGGTTTGATTTTTCAAATTACCCTCCGATCGAAAACTCATTTATTTAATTTCAAAATTAATTATTTTAACACTAAGCTTAATTATTTTAATAATTAATTGGTTTCACGGTCAAATCGTTGGATTAGCCTCTAATTGACTCGGAATGACATTGACTGATCAACTAAATTATTTTGGGTTGTTATAGAAACCCCGTAAATTCAGTCCCGCCACTCGACCTAACGAGTCAATGACTTACGTATCGAAGGCGGAACACTTGGGACGATATGCGAAAATCACGCACATATTTGAGGCTGAGAAGTGAGTTAAAAAAAATAAAAAAAATAAAAAGGGAGACCAATTTGGAGATTGAGTTAAAAATAAATAAATTATTTTAGCTAGGTTTGGGGGACACGGGTTGGCCTGACCCGCGGCCCAGCCCGTGACCCAAAATTTAACCCGTCACCACCCCTCTCCCCCAATCAGCTGCTCTGCTGATTAAAAAAAAACAAAAAGAAAGAAAAGAGAGAAAGAGATAAATCGTTAGAGAGTGAGAGATGGAGAGAGAGGGAGACTCGACAGAGAGAGAGAGAAGGAGAGATGAGGGAGTGCGTGAGAGAGAATGATTGAGAGGGAGAAAGAGTACGTGAGAGATAGAGAGAGCTTGAGAGAGATCAGGGGGAAAGAGGAGCAGCAACTGCAGTGTTCGGCAGTTGTAGAGAAAAAAAAAGGAACGGCGGCAACAGCTGAACCGTGAGGAAGAAGGAGGAAGAAGGAGAAAAAGGAAGAAAGAAAGAAGGAAGAGGAAGAAAGGTAACTCAGCCCATTCTTCCCCCTCATTTTCAAACCTTTTGGGGTAAGATTTTAACCTAGAACCCTTTAATTTTCAGCTGATTTCTGGGTAAATAACCTAGGATTATTTTTTGTTCCATAAGGGTAACTCAAGTGGGACAGATTAAACTTGTTGATCAATAAGTTCCCTCCCACAGTAGAATCCCAAAACATTTAAAAATAGATCCATTTCTACTGAAATAGGGATCCTTAGTGGAGAGATGATTGATTGAGCGCCATGCTCAACCATTGAGCAAACGCTCAATAAATCAACGTGATTTCAGTTTTTTACTTCATATATATTAACAAACTAACTTCTCTCTCTTCCTTTTCTATTTTATCTCCTTAAAAAACTTTACTCAACTTTCTCTCTTCTTTTTTTTTCTTTCTCTAATATCTCTCACTTTTCTCTCTCTATTTTCTTATCCCTTTTAAGGAATTACCACTAGAGCAAATGGATCCCTTTTTACATATTCCACTAGAATTGCGCTAATTAATGAATCCTTAGTGGAACGGTCATTTGATCATCGGAAGCTCTAAAACGATCATCAGATGGTGGTTTAAACTATCTAATGATGATCATCAGATGACCCAAATTTATGATAATTTGCGGTAAAAAGTGAGTTAAAAGTAATATTTTTTAAAATTAATTCTAAATCTTTAGAATTATTTAATATTTAATTTATAACTTTTAGAATTGTTTAATATCTAATTTAAATCTTTTTGTCTTATTTATTTGTTTTATTTATTATTATTTAAAAATATTATTTTCCTAGTCTACTTGGCAGCCACACTCAATATTGATTTAATTTTAATAAGCCATCACCATCAATACATCAATAATAATTTATTACAATTAATTTAAATTTAATAAGTAACAATTTTAAAATTATGATCATTAGTTAAAAATTAATAATACTTAATTTAAAATTAACAATTAATTATTATTCATTTAAAAAATAATGTTAAATAAAAATAATTAATTAAATTTAATAATAAATAATTATTGATAACTTAAAATTAACTAATAATTAATATGTAACATCCTGAAAAAAAAAAAAAAAGAATTTTGGGCTTGCATTGGAGAGGTCCATGGGTTAAGTCAAATTTTTTTAAAACTTGGACTAGGCCTTAAGACTTGAGTTATGCCAATGGTCATTGTGAATCAACCCAACGAAAGGAGGTTAATATTAAGTGCCATGCATGCGCCATACACGTGCATGCATGGGCACACAAATTAATGCATGCATGAGCACGTAAGTGCATGCATGGTTCGCGTTATGTACATTAGATTTTCAAGGTGTAAAATAGTGAGGATGAAATTAAATTCATGAACACGTGACCTTACGGGGGTATTAAAGGGGGTATTAAATGATACGTTGATGGAGTTATACACTTGTGAACCTATAGGTACATTAGGTGATTTGGACCATGAGGGTGGTAGGGTTGATGGAGTGATTCCGACCCTTAGATGGGATTGATGATAGCATGCATTAGCTTGGAAATAATGATATACATATGTAATATATGTATATATTAAGAAGAACTGTGTGGACCCCACTATAAAAAATGTGGGTGGCTTATAAGGGATGAATTTGTTTTACTTTAAATCATCTAACTAGATTTTTAAAAAGAGATAAATTAGGAGAATCTAGAGGATGTTTATCTAAAATGGGGAATTTAGAAGTTAGTTGATGATCTAGTCGACCTATCCATAAGGGAGGGTTTTTTTTTGGAACCTCGGTGGCGCGAGGGAATTGTATAGATGATAAAAAAAAGACCCAACGGGAGGGGACCAAAACCAAAACCTCCCTATGCTTAAAGCCACACCAAAAATCAGAAGCTACCCATTCTAAGGGATCCCCATTCTGTCCAAGCGAGCGAGACCCACTAAGCGTGGAGGGAAATCATAGAAAAAAGTATGGTCGGTGCGCATAGAGTATCCCATGGCCGCCATTGCATCAGCTGGAGAATTTAGCTCTCTATAGAAATGAGCGACCATAAGGTCCAAGTTGCGGGCGAGGTCTCTAATCCTATTCCACCACCGGAGAATAGACCACGGGATCTTATATTTATTGTGAAACCAAGCCGCCACCAGTTTTGAATCAACCCTGACTGTGATTCGTCTAACTCCGATCTGATGACCTAAGAGCAAGCCATCTAATAATGCTCGCGATTCCGCCAGGTTGTTTGTCCCTGAGCCATAAAAGCTATGGAAGGCTGCTATAACTTTACCACCATTATCTCGGATCACCCCCCCTCCTGCGGCCAAGGAAGCCGCCAATGCCCTGTCCGTATTAAGTATGAAGTACCCTGGGGGAGGCATAGACTAACGAAGGACTTTAGGTGTCTTCCTCCGGACTTAAGCAAAAGGAACTCTGCACATCCCAAGAATGTTATGGACCGTAATTGGACTATACCTATTAACTTTCATCCTGGAATTGGTGTCGTGGATCTACTTCAAGACTTTGTATCGAGTGAAGGTGTCGGAAGCTGGGGGCTCATTATGCCTCCTGCGATTTCGTTCTGACAAAGTCTCCCAATCCATAAGGGAGGGTCGACACCCACATCACACGCCCCTACATAATCTTAGAGGTGTCAATTGGGCTGGGCCGCCCAGGCACGGCACGACCCAGCACGGCCACGTGGCAGCCCAGCCCAGCCCAGCCCATCCCATTTCGTGCCTGGGCTGGCACGGCCCATTGGCTGGGCCGTGCTGGGCAGGCCTCTTGAGCCCAGTAGCACGAGCACGGCACAGGCACGATTTTGGCCCAGCCCAGCCCAAGCACGGCACAGAGCCCAGCACGGCACGGATCCAGCATGAGTCCAGCACGACCCAGCCCAGCACGATGGGCCGGCACGAAGCACGACACAATGGGCCAAAGCACGGCCCAAGCACGACCCATAACAAGGTTTTTAAAATTTTTTTAATAAAAATCTATTACTAAGTTTTGAACCTTGGTCTTAGGGGATGACTTATGACTCTTTGACCAACTAACTTACAAGCTTGTTTTGACATTAATTTGAAGTTTTTAATTTTTATCAATACATTATAGTAATTTATCTTAATTGATGGTTATGAGGATGATGTGTGATGATGATCATGCATCATGATGTATATGTGATTGTCATAATGGATGATAATAGTGATGATGACGGGTGATAATGATGGTTCTACTACTATATGGTATATTTTATCATTTCAGGTTATGGAGTTTTATCCTTGGAGCGAACTTAGGTAGGTTTAGGTTTAGGGTCATATTAGAAAGGAAACCTTTATTATAATTGAGTAAGTGTAATCGTCGCATCATTATCCATAATCATCATGTGTCATTATCATCATCTCTACCACCATTATGAACATCCCATCATCATCAACTCCCATCATCAACATCACCCATAATTACCATCACTATCATCATCATCCATCATGATTGGCCTTCATCATCATCATCCATCATGATTAGCTTTCGTCATCATCATCCATCATTATTACGATCCATATTACGTGACTGCCCCATCGTGATGAATTACCATTTACCAAATTTAAGTATGAAAATGGATCAGCATACAGTCTTATTTGTACATTTTACATGTACATTGACATATGGAGCCCACATGAGGTTAATTTAAGTGCTGATATTTTTTTGAATGTTCTTTTCACCTTGTAGATCATCCTCACAAAAAATTATCCCATTCTAAAACTGGTAGCCCCATAAATTGACTCTTTTTCTCACCGTTCATTGTTTACCGTTAATTCTTAATCAACTTCTAATCATTTTTTTATGGGGCTATAAAGTTTAGAATGAAATGATTTTTGGTAGGGATGTTCTACTCATCTTGTAGATCATTATCACAAAAAATCAGTTCTTGTTTCCTCACCATGTGGGCCCCACAACTAATGTAAGAATAACGATGTAAAAATAACAATGCAGGATCCCGACTCTTTTAAGTATAACTTTAAAAAAACGTAAGCTTAAAGCAATAAAAACTAGTAGCCTAGTTGGTAAGGGTTCATTCTACTTTCATGCACAACCAAGGTTCAAACTTCCTTGGCAACATTTTTTACAAAAAAATTTAAAACTTAGTGGGCGGCCCACTAGCACGATGGGCTGGCACGGCCCAGCACGAGTGTTAACGTGCTGGGCCACTGGGCCGTGCTGGGCTGACCAAAATGGAGACTCGGCACGGCACGGCCCAGCACGAAACCCAGTCGTGCCGGCCATGCTTCGGGCCGTGCTGGCACGGCCCATTGGCCAGTCGTGCTGGGCCGGCCCAGCACGGCCCAATTGACACCTCTACATAATCTCATCCTATATTCTAGGAATTCTTCAAAATAGGAATGGAGAATATCTTGTATATTTAGAAGATAACCATCCATACCAACTTAATAAATTTTAGGAAGATCTTGATCGTTAGATTGGTTCAGAGAGATACATGCTAAAATCCTATCATGAAAAATATTTTTCAAGGAGAAAAATTAAGGAGGATTGAAGAAAATCTAGAAGTTCTAGATTGGGAGGGGAGGATCGACTATAGCCTAGTTGTAGTTTTCAAAAAAGAAAAATAAGAGATGAGGGAAGGAAACCGACCAGCATAAAAACTACTACAACAAAATAGGCAATAGACAACACATAAAAGATCACAGTTTCTAACTAAACGGTTGTTTCTTTAGTTAATTTTGTTTTCAATCACAGGTTTTCTTAAAAGTGTGATCTCTTCTCTAACTGCAGTATTTTTAAATCACATTTTTAAGATAACCTATGGAGTGTATAGTAATTTTAGATCACTGTTTAGAAAGAACCTGTGCTTATTTTTCTTTATTTTTTTATAAGAAGAAAACATCTAGAACTTTTACCAAAAAGTTAAAATTTTTCATTTCTATATTTTCTCTCTCACCGCAGATTTGGCTCTCACACTCTGCTTTGCTCTCTTTCTCTATCTACCCCGTTCAGTATTCTCTCTGATCTCTCTCTAGATCTAAAGGAAGATTGTCTGATTTCTAGGGCTAGGAAACGATTCAGACTTATCTGGTGTTTTGTCTCTCTGTTTCAATTTCGATCTTGAAGGAAATAAGAAGGATTTTCTGATTTTTAGGGCTTGAAAATCGATGTTGATTTAATCAAGTGCAGTTTCAGGTTCTCTGCTACATGGTGATTCGATTAAGTGTAGCCGAAGGTTCTGTCTCCGCTCCATGTTGATTCGATTAAGAACTTAGAAAATTTTGAGCTTATTCAATTTTTAGGGGTTTTTCTTGCGCTATAGAACTTCTGCGGCGAATCTCAACCTAAACGCTCTTCATCCTATGGGAACCACCGTCACCGGAAGAACCAACAATGGAAAGCGATGTCCTAGGTGCCGCTTCCAAAACCAGGACCTGTAATTGTTTCATCCATATAGCTAGGGTTTTATTTCTCTCCTCTTTCAGGCATTTTTCTAAAACTCATTTTACTGTATATGTGAATCTAATTTGACTTTCATTACGATTAAGCAGGTTGTTACTCTGTTTCAGATACACAGAGACGGCTATAATAAAGTAGTCTGCCTTGAAGACTTGCAGTTTAGGTCTCTGTTGTATACTTCAGGTCTCTCCCTCAATCTACGTAATTTGAAATTTGCCGTGACTAATTTTCTAAAATTTTAATTAGTTTGAGATTTGTAGTTTTGAGAAATTAGTTTTAATTAGTTTTGAGATATGTTGCGATTTCTGATTTTAAACAGAGTTTTTTTGTTAATTAGAATATTTTTATCCTGATTCATTGTTGATAAGACTAAGAGGATAATTATGAGATGTATTTGTAAAGTTGGAAATGTTATATGCTTCACTTTTATTCATTATGAGTGAGGATAATGGCTTTATGTGAAATCAGCACTTCACAATCCATGCAAATGTAGGAATAGGATGGACATCATGGAAGAAGAGGCCATTTACTTTGACACCTACGTTGTTGGTCTTCTTTAGAAGCGATCTAGTAAGCTGCTCTGTCTGATTTCCCTTTTTCTTTACATTTTTGTTAGTGTTCTTTAGACATCTTACTTGGTAGTTAGCTCAAAATTATAATATGATTGGTCTTCTCAAATATTCTCTGATTCCATAGTTTGAAAGCTATTATTGACTTGTTTAATATGCTTCTTCTATTTGTAATGGCTTAAGACTTAACTGAGCAGTATAAATACAACATGAACATATACTGTGAGATTCTTATTTTATTTTTTAGTTTTGCTTTCCAGTAACTTCTACACCAAAAGATTTCCTTATAAAGATGACTTAGATCATCTTCTTCAAAAAGTCTTATAGTCAGTTGGTAATCTTTTGAGTTTATAGCAAATTCCTTTTCAAGTATTTATCTTTCTGTTAGGGTAGTTGTTAGTTGTAACTGAGTAATTCTAAGTTGCTTTAAAATAAATGTACTCTAACAACATCCCATAGCCAGGGTCCACCATTGATCAAATTGACGCCCTGGTTTACTAATTCAGCTGATCTAAAAGTAATTGGACTTTCTCTGTATGAAAACACAGGGTTGTGCCAAGGAACAAGGAGTCAGCCCCACCTATGTCTTAATCAAGAAGGACAGATCCATGTTGTAGCTGCTGCTATTCAATGGGCAATGAAATTTGGCCTACATGCTCCGTATTGAAACTGGTACCAAATTTTTTTAACATCAACAATTAGGGTGATCGGGTCAGGGTAAAAGAAAGGAACAAACTACTTCTTGAAGCAGCTAAGGATCTTTTTGCTACTCTTCCTAAGCTGCTTGTGAATTATATTGAGTTTCAGAAGGATGATACTGTTTATATGATAGCCAGATTAGGGAGAAAAATAGCTTTCCCTAAAACATGGCTAAACACTTTTTACTTTTCTTCTACCGCGTTCCTTAACCATGTTGAGCCTATTCCCACAGGCATTTTGCCTGCTAAAATATAAGTTATATGTTTTTCTTTAAAAAAAACCGTTATTGACCTTAACAACTCTTGCAAGTTGGCACGCTTTAGTGTACCCTCTGATTCAGGTTCTGAATTTTACTTTAAATTAGTATTTTGATGGTGAATTTAAAACATGTTAATTCCCAGTCAACTTTTAAGATTTCTCTGGTGGAAATTGCATATTTCCTGTGACCGTTACTTAATTTTATCTTAACAAGATTTTCTCTTCCACCAATTTAAGGACAATCTATAGTTCATTTACTGCATACATGACTTCTGTGCAATAAAACATGTGAATTTAGATCATTATGTGAATGATACTATATAAGCAATTTTCACATTCTTACTGTTGTAGTCTTCATTTTTTTTATTCCTATATATGTACTGCAGTTAAGAGTTGGAAGAGAACAATAGATTTAAGACAGCAGTTTTGAAGGTAAAATCTCTTCCATTTTTTGCCAGATTCTGATGTCAACTACTCAATCATTGTGTGATTTATGGATTTGGTTCTTTAAGGTTTATGGTGCTCTTATTACTGACTTTTTTGCTTGATTCATCATGTAATAGCTTTCCATCATTTGAGATTAAGAATCGGAGGATCACTGCAAGACCAAGTTGTATATGATGAGCATTATGACTTATTCGGTAAGATTTCATCATTTAGACTTTACTTTCTCAATAGTAATTTTGTCTTTAGACTTCACTATGTAGTCTAGCTAGCAGAATTCAGATCTTATGTTCATCAAAAGGTTGACGACTGATCAAACTATATGATTTACATAAATGTCATAATATGAGTAAGCTTATAACCATTTTAATATATTTTTTGCATCATCATATTAAACAAAATGTTGTTTAGGGGTCAAATTCAGTTTTTTTCATGCTCATAGGGATCTTTTTGCTTACTGAAATTAGACATTCAGGGGAGTATAGTAGCTTGAGAAGCAAATGCATAAGATCATTCTAGAAATAGAAAGGAGAAATGCCTCACTCTGTTACATTTTTAACTTTTAAGTATCATGATGCCAGCAAAGAATGCAAGGAATGGGAAGATGGAAAGAGAAATTCTAATACTATGCTATTGCAAGTATGGCAAAGGTAGCTGGAGACAAGAAAAGTCGTTGCGACCACTGTTGAAGGAGTGGAAAAGCAATGGCGAACTTTGTTTTTTTCATTTTGTATTATTTGTGGAGTGGAAAAACAATGGGAAAAATATCTGATCTATCGGGAGAGTCATATATGATTCTTTTGTTTTTTTGATTTGTAATATTTGTAAGTTTCTAGAACATAGTTTCAATCTAAAATCTAATTTGTATATGTTGTGGCGTACTTTCAGTTTTGATTTCTAGTATTTGTCTGAATTATGAAAAGCAGGTTGATTTCTAATAGGTGTAAACCCAATTTTCTATAACAAAGAAAAAGCACTTTAGACCACTGTTTCTAAGAAAATAGTGATTAAAGTCTTACTAAAAAGACCACAGTTTTGTCTAGAATAGTGATGTAAAGTCTCAACCCTAGACCATTCCTTGGCCTGAAACTGTGTTTAAATTCGTACTATAGAACACAGGTTTAAGCAAAACAGTGGTCTAAGGCATGGTATTGACCACGCGACTGTGGTCTTTATACTATTTTTTTTAATCACACCAAGATAGATCACACTAGGTTGTTGCAATAGATCACAGTTAAAAACCGTGGTCTAAAGCCTTTTTCTTGTAGTCTACCCTCCCTCACTTCACTCATCACTCATCTAACCCTAAAAACACTATTAAACTAGTAGTGGTACATTGAGGAAGAGATTGGAAGTGGTCGTGGGTGATTTCGATCAACGTTGGTGGACTAAAGGCGGTTTCGTTAAGCCTAAAAAAAGTAGGGGGATATGCGTGGTATTTGTAAGTATAACCTTACATGAGTTTTCTATGATTTTATATGTATAGTCATCATGGCTTTTCCATGAATATAATTGTGTAAAGATTATTATGTTTGATTGCTATTTCATGAAGATTATTCCATGAAATCCGTACGTTATGGTACAAATATTAGTAATGAAAGGTTTAATAATATGGTATTAGTATGGGCTATTTCGTAGCGTGGTAGTTTGAAGGGTGATTCCAAACTACATCCACCAAGTGTGGTTTCCTGCAGAAGATCGTACATCGTACGATGGAGTTAAAAGTCTACGGATTAAACTATTAATCAAAACATAATGAAAAATGGTATTTGTGCTGTTTATTTAAATTATTTTCATGTTATGTTATGTAAATACTATGATTGATTTATTTAACATTACCCTACTGAGCATAAAGCTCACCTCGTTGTTAAATCTTTCACGGTTGTTAGTTTTTTTATTAGTTTCTTAAGTTTTAAGACTCGGATTGACAAGCCATCAAAACCTCTGGATTCGTGACATCTAGAAAAATCTTGTGTTAAAATTTTATATTTTTATGATGTATAATTTAGGGTTTTCGATTTTACAAATCTATACTCGCGTACTGAATCTGCTGATTGATTACTATAAGTCAGATGAATCAGATCTTTTGTGTAAATCCATGCAGAATTAGATCTCAACTAAAACATAAAAGATGTGGATCTCTGAGTCTAGTTTCACAGGGATCTAACAGAATATTTTTCCAATGAACAGAGAGGTAATTACGAATTTTTGTTTTACTACTATACATATGCTAATAGTTGCACATATTCTGGTTTTTCATTATTGTATATATGTTTTCTTTTCTATAAAAATTCTTTAAAACTATTATGTAATACCCCTATCTCTATGCTTATGTTGGGGGCAGCCACTTGTGTTAAGGGCACCTGGTTAGAATTTTATTAGGGTTGGGTGCTATTATCTATAAGTATTAGCTAAACCTAATCTAATCCCTTGTTTTCATTCAACTAGAAGAGAGGAGAAGAGAGGGGGAGAGGTGGATCGGCTGGGAGAGAGGGAGAGCAAGAGAGTGAGAGAACCTCTTGATTGAGAGCCCAAGGCTTTGTGAAGAAGGAATCTCAGAG
>MVGT01004479.1:4334-39449 GCA_002174775.1 Macleaya cordata
GAGAGTCACTTCTTCAGATCTGTTCGTTAATAATGAAAAATAGTTCTTAATGATGCAAAACGAGATTCTTCTTCTCTGTTCGTTAAAGTAAGAGGTTCTTCGAACTTACAGATTCAAGGATGATTTTGTGTTTTGTAGTGAAGAACTTCTTCAGATCTGTTCGAAAATCGCGTTTTGCGTCGTTTCCGGCGACTGGTTCGCTGGAGAAGAAGACTCTTGCAAAATGCGTTTTGTTAGGGTTTTTTTGACTGTGAGTAAGTGTTAAAGCTTTTATACTGTTTCTAGACGCAGTCTATTAACCGCGAGGGTATTTTAGTCCTCTTAAAAGTGCGCGTGTGGTTTCCGTGTTTTTTGGACTAAAGTGTCATAAATGTTATTGCTGGGACTGAACAGTATTATTCCCTATCAAAAGGGACTAAACTATCGTTCCCCCATATAATTATTAGAATCTAGTTATTTTAAAAATAACTATTACTGTTTAACATCACTATGTAAAACTATACTTTTGGGAAATCATTTTCACATCTATAGGACATCACAAATAAATAATGCATGCTTTGTAAAATAATTACATTTGATTTATAAATCTAAACCCTATCAAAGCATTAAAAGTACTTTAATGGCTATGAGAGAGTATTTATAAGTTCCTACCTCAAATCCTACAAAGCTCTCTTTACTGCATTAATTTCCTCCAATTAGTATACCGGTATTAGTACACACTCCCAACTGTAAACAACACATTTAATTCACTTTCAAAACTTAATTCAATTCGTACTAATTTCATATAGAATAGCCTAAGAATCTAAATTCTAACCTAAACAGTCACTACAAGGGTCCAAGTCCCTTTAGTCATCTTCTTTTAACATTAATAAGAGGAAACCAAATACCTCAAAATCATTGAACCTAAAATTCAATTTTTGAATTTGCCACTACTAACAAATTCAATCCACTAGAATTAACAACAAAATCAAAATCAATCTCAAGTTCTTCAAATAACTCCCAAACTAGGTCCTTATAAAATCGAATAAGGGCTTTAGGATTATAAACCCAATTTGCTCTAAATATCCCTTTCAATTGGTTTAGACCTCTGAATCTACAATCTAACCCAAAATAATAAATTTGGGTCAAATCAACCTTCCCAATTATCAATTTCATCAATTAAGGGTTTGAAAGGTCTAATCAAACCTTAAACTATTAACAAAATCAACCCTAAAATTGAAAACTAAAAATTAACAACATAAAATATTTAATTAAAAACAAAATGAAAAGCTAGGATTTCAAATTTATCCCTCAATCCACAAATTAAATGGTCCCTACGATTTCCATCGGACCATCGTCATCATCTTCTTCTTCTTTCTCTCTCTCTCTCTCTTTCTCTCTCTCTCTCTCCTTCTCTCCTTCTTCTCCTTCTCTTTCTTCTCCTTCTTCTCCTTTTCTCTTCTCACCGTCTCTCTCTCTGCCTTTCTATCTCTCTTGAAAAAGAGAGTTTTCTCTCTAATAGTCTAAAAGAAAAAAAACGGTGGAGTTGAAAAAAAATCCAATCAACCTTAATAAAAGATAGATTTAAAAGGAATTTTTGTTTATAAGCATATAGGTATAGTTAGGTACACACAAGATATAAACTATAAAAATATTATTTAATACATCACACACATCTATAGCCCATGTATACACATCTAATTAAAGCCCAATTGTCAAAATTGTGGTCAAAATCGCGTCAAAATTGCGGGTACCTTCGGTACTAGTCAAAATTGTGTTCCGGGCTTTAGTTTGGGATCATTTACTGTCCGATTTTTGTGCGTGAGTAGTCGAAATTGAATAAATTTTCGAGATCTACCCATTCATAAAGTTCGATTCTTCAAACTATGCTCCGAACAAAAACTCATTATTTAATCCTAGACTTAATTATTTTAACACCTAATAGGTTCCACGATTGTAACGTTGGACTCGACTCAACTTGACTCACCAAAGTCAACAAAATTATTTTGGCTCGTTACAATAATGCTTCTTCTTTGCAAAACATGTGTAATATGCTCTAGGGAAGATCTAGAAATTATAATCTGTTAAGAATTTCTAATCCCTAGCATTAAGCATAATCCTTATGTGACATATTTTAGGGAAGATTTAGAAATCCTAGCTTTTTAAGAGTTTCTAATCCCTAGCATTAAACATGATCCAAATTCTAATGTAAATGCCTTGATTAATAGAAAATTTTGTTCTTTTTTCTTTGTTTGAGAAAAATTAATTATTGCAAAATTAGGATCATTTTAAGAAGATACCCAACTAATCAAGGAATCATGACCATTGACGTATGTGGCGGCGCAAGCACGAATGCCCTTTTAAAAGCCAGTCTTTGGTGGTCTACCTTGATCATTTTAGCCATATCCCTAACTTAATCCCGAAATTAACACACAACCTTAGTTTCTAATGCAATCCTGCACTAGAAACAAGCAAATCCTAACCTTGGATCCATCTAGTTATAGGAAAGATTAACCTATTTTTGTTTGTTGGGTTTGAGGTTTACAAAACCAAAGGGAATGGAGTGGGCCAAGACGAAGGTATGTTCATTTAGGGGCCCAAAAGATGAAGTAGGTAGAGGAACCCATGAGGAGATGGGTTTATAACCCATAAAATGAGCCTAACACTTAACTAAGTGTATAATGGGCCTAAGAAACTCAAAATGGAATGGGCCCGTAAGCCTAATGGATGGGTTAATTAGCCTAACACTTAATTAAGTGTATAATGGGCTTAAGAAACTCAAAATGGAATGGGCCCGTAAGCCTAATGGATGGGTTAATTAGCCTAACACTTAATTAAGTGTATAATGGGCTTAAGAAACTCAAAATGGAATGGGCCCGTAAGCCTAATGGATGGGTTAATTAGCCTAACACTTAATTAAGTGTATAATGGGCTTAAGAAACTCAAAATGGAATGGGCCCGTAAGCCTAATGGATGGGTTAATTAGCCTAACACTTAATTAAGTGTATAATGGGCTTAAGAAACTCAAAATGGAATGGGCCCGTAAGCCTAATGGATGAGTTAATTAGTCTAACACTTAATTAAGTGTATAATGGGCTTAAGAAACTCAAAAATGGAATGGGCCCGTAAGCCTAATGGATGGGCCAATTAGCCTAACACTTAATTAAGTGTATAATGGGCCTAAGAAACTTAAAATAGAATGGGCCCGTAAGCCTAATGGATGGGTTAATTAGCCAAACACTTAATTAAGTGTATAATGGGCTGAAGAAATTAAAAATGGAATGGGCCCATAAGCCTAATGGATGAGTTAATTAGCTTAACACTTAATTAAGTGTATAATGGGCATAAGAAACTCAAAATGGAATGGGTTAATTAGCCTAGCATTTAATTAAATGTATAATGGCCTCAAGAAACTCAAAATGGAATGGGCCCGTAAGCCCAATGGATGGGTTAATAAGCCTAACAGTTAATTAAGTCTTATTTGGTGATTTATTTAATTTTTAAGGGTAAAAAGGTTAAGTGACAAATCTCTACACAAGTGAAAGCCTAACCCTAGATTTGTATCATGGCACACCAAGATTTGTACACATAAGTACAACAAATAATTTCCTGAATTAAAAGTAATTCAACCGTTGTTGCATATATCACCATCTTCATGTCATTTCATGGTGATGTTTACCATACATCCATCATTCTTTTTATTTTTAAATACATCTATCACTCATCATACATCATCATGATGATACATCCATCATTCTCATATTTTGTATTAATGAGAATATTAGAAAAAATATATTGATCATATGAGATTGAATCATAGCCGTTCATGACATTAATAAGCCTAACAGGTCTTATATCAATTCAGAGAAATTAAATGATCATCTCATTAATGCATTCAGTACAAAATTTATAACAAATCAAATCCAAGAGACTGAAATAAAAAAATTAAATTAACTAACCTTCTAAAAATAGAATCCAATGGCAAGATTAGAATTAGATAAGAAATCCCAACCTCCACATCAATTTAAACTTTCACAAATAAAATTTACACTGATTTATTTCTCCTCTCTCAAATTCTTCTATAAATTTTCTCCTCCGAAAATTTCCTTCCTCCTCAAAATTCTCTCTAAATTTTCTCCTCTACTACAATAGACTGCAAACCCTTATTTATATACATTTATACCACAAATTAAGGCTTCAATTGTCAACAAAAATATGCTACAAATCGTGTAGGCGCCTAACCCACCGAAATTTCTTCGACGAAAACGTAAACTGCCATGCCGTTGTCGCCGCCAACCTTGACCTGAAAAATAAGAGAAAAGAAACGAGAGGAGAAGATAGATAGAAGAGAGACAGAGAACGAGAGAGAAGAGAGACCGAGTAGAGAGAGAGAAAGAAGAGAGAAGAGAGAGAGAATAAGAAAGACAAGAGAGAGAATGAGAGAGACAACGCATCACGCATTGTCTCTTTTTTTCTTTCTTTTCTTTTCTTTTTTATTATAAAATTTATATTATATTTAAAGTTTTTTTGTTTTTTTAGATTTTTTTAAACATAAATCTGATCGATTTTTTTAAAAAAAACTTTACTTTTATAAAAAGTTTACTATACTTTTAAAAAAAACTTTACTTTACTTTAAATTTTAATAATAATTTAACTTTAGTTTAAAAAATAACTTAACTTTATTAAATTAACTTTACTTTATATAATTTAACTTTATAATATATATATGATATAATAAAAATAGTTTTTATCAACAACCGTAAGTTTTTTTAAGTTTTTATTTTTTATTTTTTTTATTATTAAAATGAGTGGTTCCTTAAATTGGTTCTAAATTTGGCCCAAATCTGGTTTTCATCTCGGCTTCCATCCAAATCTTAGATTTTGGTCAAATTAGGACTGAATGTTGGTTGATTTGGATCAAATTTGTTTCACAATTTGTACATATCTCGAGGAATACAAATTGGATGTGAACACTCATAGTACACTCCATATTTGGGGTGCTTTGGTGTTTGGGGGCGGAATTTGGTGTCTACATCGGTGGTTGGAACTAGTAAGTCTATATGATGTGAATTATTCGGAAACAGTTGGTTCGTTTTGTAATGCCCCGTGCCCCAAAACAAGGGACATTACCATCAGTCTACAAGAAACACAAATCTGGCAGAGTCTCCCCTGTAAACTGGACCTTTTGTCACCTGATAAGCTCAGTGCATACAAAAATATACACAGCGGAAGCAAAGGAAGTTAAAAGTATGCACAAAATTTGCCACCTATTTTTTTTTCAACTGAAATCCCAAAAACATGGGACCAGGAAAGACCCATCAAATGAACATTGACTAAAGTTATCCCATACTCTAAGTCACCTACAATTAACTATGATATTCATTCTTTCACTCAACATAGATATATTTGTGATATAATATATGGTTATGTTTGTTGTTTCTTGTCATAATATATATAACGAGAAAAAGATAAAGTAAAAGTCGAATTCATATAAAAAACAAAAGTAACATAAGGCTCACAACCCGAGCCATAGAACATAAGTCTCAAAGTTAAAGAAATAGAGGTACTAAATCATCCACTGTGACTGAAGAGAGGGAGACCCACAAACCCAAAACAAGGAATCCCTTGCCAAGTAAACCATATCACAGAACCACTTGGGATCCTATCTTGATCATGAAATGCCAACTGTAAAACCACGAGAATAATTGGGTGAGAAACTCAGTAGGTAAGTCAACCATCCTAATACCATCACATGCAGCGGTTAATCCGATAAAAAGTTCATAAGCATTTATAAAGCAATGCATAGTATATAGTTGATTGAAAACGTTCGAAAGAGTCCTGCACATATATATACAAACAATAGTAGTGCATTTCTTCTAGCATAGCTAAGGAACACGACTAGAATAAACCCTAGTCAGATCAACACCAGTGTCCGGATACCCTCGATAGACACTGGTAAGCCACGTATCCGGATACCCTCAACAAACAACGCAGCAAAGTAGTGCCCGGATACCCTCAATTGACGTGTTCGGATACCCTCAATGGACAACATGCGCATAAGTAACATCAACACCAGTGTTCGGATACCCTCGATAGACACTGGTAAGCTACGTGTTTGGATACCCTCAACAGACAACGTAGCACAAGTAGCGTCTGGATACCCTCAACGAACGTGTTCGGATACCCTCAACGGACAAAACGCGTATAAGTCGACGACTACAGACTAGATAAGGGCCCCTATTAATCCAGAGAAAGAGCTCCTCACTCCCCTCTCGCGTCTAACCACCCATCGGGCAAGCGTGTGAATCCTCAGCTAAACTAGCTACTCAACACCACCAACAAACATGGTTTACCAAGAAACGATCATGACTTCCCAAACTTTAATAGATGCACCCATCTCTCTGGCGTCCTATTCCATCAGAGAGGTAAGAACTTCTAGCGACGTCTCAGATGACGTGTCACTTTCGGTCCATGACACTTCATCCTACAGGAAGTCTCTAACATTTCATTGGCTTACCTCGACGATAGAGTATACTTAATATATATGTCTTGTTTCTTTTAAGTTAAAGTTCGAAAACTATTTTGAAATCCTTTTTGAAAATTGATATTCTTTTGGATAGAAATTTCCTTTTGAAAATCCATCGTTTTGAAAACTCATACATCACAATAGCAGGTGCGACTAGCCCTAAAGGTACGGCAATCCAAGTCAAAGTAACACAGGCACTAGTCAACCAAAAGCATATACAGTTATCCTTGGCACCAAGAAAATCCATCATACATGGAAACTTAAAACAAAGTCCCAATATTACAAAAGCCTTCTAAAAAACACCATACATGATATTCCAGCATAAGCTTCCTCTCTTTGCATAAGACATGTTTTACAAAATCAAAGGTCATAGTGAATCACCATTAATGAGAAATGTTCATAAAATATGATAATTTGTTAAGCATGCATCATTTGTCATAACAAGAATTTTACAAGTAAAACACAATAACAAGTTCTAAAGTTTTCTTCATCACGATTATCCCTTGTTATCTAAAGTCACATGCCATGCCTTGGATACAAAATACATACATAATGGTTTGGAAACATGTATTTAAAAATGGTTGGGTGTTATTAAGATGAATTGACCACCTACCTCTAGCGATACAGAAACTGATCCTCCTCACCCAGAGAGTCTACAACACCCAGCTCAGCGGCTGGACAAAGAAACAAAAAGACAGAATTAGGTTCTAGTACTTAGAACCAACAAGTCGAATAAATAGAAGAGGAATAATAAAAAATTAAAATTAAGAAACACCGACTTAGAGTACTACTCTAAACCTCACAAGTTAGTAGGATTAGTACTACTACTTCAAGAGTCTCCAATCATCCCTTTTTTATCAAAAGACAAGTCAAGACTATATATCACTTAAAGCATCGAATAAGGTGAACTTCACTACAATTCTCCAATATACTAGTAATCCTCAAATAATCCAAAAATAAGTAAACCAGATCATCTTAAACTTAGATTTATCCTCAAGGTCTCCAATATGATAGTTTCATCCAAAATCACCTAGATTCATGGTCTAACATAACCAAGTTGATTTACAAATGAATCTCCAACATTCCTACATCTATAAACTCAAATTTTTCTTATACAACTCGAGTCCAATCAATTCATTAACATCATAATAATAACTTCAAAAGCAAGAGCTATAAACGCCCATTGTAAGTATCTAATCTATCACTATTCTAATTCAAGCCCAAACAAGGTACTTTTAACACTTAACTAATTCCTTACTTAAAACTAACAAAGTCAGACCAAATTAAGCAAAACTAGTCTATAAAACCCTTTATGAACTTCAGGTTCATCACTAACTAGTATTATTTGAATTTCCTTATGTTTCCATCATCCATCAACTCCAAAAGAGGTGAGCTCCACCTTGTACAGTCACTAGCAGCCCAAAATACTCAAAACAACCCACAAAACTCATCTAGGCCCTCGAATTCATCATCCAAAAATATCATGCAAGATCCATTTTATATTTCCCATTATCAACATTATCTTTTTCAAGTAAAAATGTGAAAACAGTAAACTAAAGCCATTCAGTCATCCTCAACAATCATTAACTATGTTTGCATGTGGTTATCTATTATCTAAATAATTTCCATTACCCATCCTTGAAGATTTACCAAAATATTCAGCCCATTCATCATTGAACAATAATTTCTATCAATATCCACAATGCTAAACAAATGTAATCAAAAGAATTCATCAAATTGAAGTCTAAACTTTACATGCTTTAGAAATGGAGGAAGTAAGATCATGAAAAACCAAAAACTTATATCAAATCTTCAAACCTAACAGCCCAAAATTTCATCTTCATCATAAACTTTTTGTTTTTCTTTAAAAAATCCCAATTTACATCATAAAAATCACAAGATTTAAAGCATTAGGATGCTGATTTCTCACCTTATCCTCAAAATATTAGCCCATCTCATCACCCCTTCCACCATTGAGCTCCAAATCACCAAGATCTACAACAACACGGGATGAGGAGCGAAACCCTAGGTTATTTATAAATGAAATCAGCTGAAATCTAAAGGTTTTTGGGCTAAAAACTCTCCCAAAAGAACTGAAGAAAGATGAGGGAAGGATTGGGGTTGATCTCCCCTTCCTCTCCTTCCTTCTTCTTTGTCTTCTTCTTCTTCACTGCTGCTGCTATTTTGCTGCTGCTGCAGCTGTCCCCCTTTTTTTTTCTCTCCTCTGCAGATGTTGCTCCTCTCTTCTTCTCTAACGATCTCTATCTTCTTCTCTCTCTCTCTTCAACGATCTCTCTCTTCTTCCCTAAGTCTTTCCCTCTCTCAACGCACTCTCTCTCCTTCTCTCTCTCTCTCTCTCTCTCTCTCTCTCTCTCTCTGTCGAGTCTCCCTCTCTCTTTCTCTCTAGCTCTTTCTCTATTTCTCTCCTGCAGTTGCTGCTGCTGTTCCCCCCTTCCTTTCTCTTCTTTAACGCCCTCTCTCTCTCTCTCTCTTTCTCTCTCTCTCCCTCTCTTACTCTCTAACGATTTTCTTCACCCCCTCTTTCTTTCTTTTTTTTTGTTGAAACAAAATCTCCAATTAGAGCGGCAGTGGTGAAGAACAGATTGGGGGAGAGGGGTGGCGGGTCTAGTTTGGGTCACAGGTTTGGTCTCTTTGGAGACATTGAAGTGTGTTGTGATCCTAAAAGTGGATTGATGAACATTTTGTCAAATAGTATTATACCATTAAATGGTAAGAAGTTAGTTATTCTGCTTCGGGAGAATCAAAGTTGTATTCTTTTGAGGAGATAAGTGTAGAGTTTATATTCCACACTCGTCTGACGTTAGGGATCAGTGGAGCCATAATGAATCCAAGGTCATGTCAATTACCTGGCGCTCCCAGAGGTGAAAGTAGAAGTCGCTGCCATTGAGGTTAGATTTCTCATTTATAGCTCCGGAGCTAAGATACTTTTTAGATCCGGTGTAATGCATTGTTTTATATCTGTATATTTTACTGTAACCCTTGGTTTGGAAGTTACACCTCTGGGATATTAATTGGATATAGCATCCCCTTTATGGCAGACTATTATCTTGAACAATGTCTGTAAAAGTTCTCCTATTATTTTAGCCAATCATGAACTGCCGGTAGACCTTATTGTTATAAAGATGACGGAGTATGATGTAATCTTGGGAATGGACTGGCTGTCCTCCTACAGAGTCATACTGGATTGTCTTAATAGAAAGGTCACATTCACCACCCCGGAGGGACAAAGGTTTTTTATCATTGGAAATAAAGAGAAGATCATCGATCCACTCAGGATTGGGATGGCCAGGCAACGTCTCACCAATCAGCATTGAGCTCTACTCGCATTCCTGGAAGAAGTAAATACCTCGGCACTAGCAAGAGTTAGTATTCCAGTAGTCGATGACTACGAAGACGTATTTTCTGAAGAACTTCCAGGACTACCTCCTCACAGAGATCAAGTTTGAAATAGAAGTTCAACCAGGTACGAAGGAGATCTCAATTCCACCTTATCGAATGGCACCTCAAGAACTCAAGGAGTTAGACAAGCAACTTCTGGAACTACAACAATTAGGGTTCATTAGACCCAGCACATCACCATGGGGGGCACCGATGTTGTTTGTGAAGAAGAAGGACGGATCAATGAGATTATGTGTGGATTACCGTCAACTTAATAAGGTGACCATCAAGAATAGATATCCACTGCCAAGAATTGAAGACCTCTTTTATCAACTGAAAGGAGCCAAACACTTTTCAAGAATCGATATACGGTCGGGATATCATCAACTCAGAATCAGGGAGAAAGATATTAAAAAGACGTAATTCAAGACTCGCTATGGTCATTTCGAATTTTTAGTCATGCTCTTCGGGCTAACCAATGCACCGACGACGTTCATGGATTTAATGAACAGAGTGTTTTGGCCCTACCTGAATTGTTTTGTGGTAGTCTTTGTAGACGATATACTGGTATACTCAAAGACCGTGGAGGAACATGAGGAACATCTAAAAATAGTTCTACAGACTCTCAAAGAGCACCAGCTATATGCAAAGAAAAGCAAATGTAGTTTTTGGTGATCGATGTTCTATTTGTGGGGCATGTCTTCTTGGAGCAGGGTATCACAGTTGATTCCGATAAAATAGCAGTGGTGGTTGGATGGGAGAGGCCTAGGAATGTTCATGAAATCCGAAGCTTCTTGGGTTTGGCAGGATATTACTAGAGGTTCGTGGAGAACCTTTTAAGAATAGCGGCTCCACTAACTAAACTGACAAGGAAGGGAGTCAAGTTCGAGTGGAACTCAGAATGTGAAAAATAATTCGAGGAATTGAAGATAAGGTTAACAACCGCTCCAATTCTGGACAGGAATCGGATATACGGTATACTGTTATGCGTCACGAGGAGGACTAGGATGAGTCCTTATGCAGAAAGGAAAGGTTGTAGCATATGCATCGTGACAACTGAAGAACCACAAGAAAAACTACGCGATTCATAATCTTGAGTTGACAACAGTATTTTTTGTGTTGAAGTTACGGAGGCACTACTTGTATGGAGAGAAGTTCGAAGTCTTTTCAGACCACAAAAGCTTAAAATATATTTTTACGCAGAAAGAACTGAATCCACATCAGCGGAGATGGTTAGAGTTCTTAAAGGACTATGACTTCACGTTGAACTACCATCCAGGAAAGGCTAATGTGGTAGCAGACGCTCTAAGCAGAAAGAGTCACGGAACTCTGGCAACTATCAGAATGATGGAAACAATAGCGGACTTCGATCTTCGAGTAGTGAGAGAGACGGAAAGGGCATATCTTGCTTGTGTGGTGGCAGAACCTATCATCATGAGAAAAGTCATAGAGGCACAACAACAGGACGTCTCGCTCCAGGAGGTTAAAACCCGAATCCAGGCTGATGATGCACCAAAGGGATGGACCACAGAAAGTGACGATAGAATACTATTCAAGGGAAGATTATGTGTGCAGAATAAGGATGAACTCAGGAAGGAGTTCCTGATGATGGCACATGAATCCACCTTTTCCATACACCAAGGGAGTACCAAGATGTACCAGGATCTGAAGAGACAATTTTGGTGGAAGGGTATGAAGAGGGACGTGGCTTTGTATGTGTCAAAGTGCCACATATGTCAATAAGTGAAGCTTAAACAACAGAGACCAGCGGGACCACTGAAACCACTGGATATTAACGAATGGAAGTGGAATTTCATAAATATGGACTTTGTAAGAGGATTACCCAAAACCAAATAGCATTATGATAGTATCTGGGTAATCGTAGACACACTCACAACGTCTGCACATTTTGTTCCCACTAAGAAACAGACACAATAGCAGCTCTGAGTGTTCTGTATGTGAAAGAAATCGTGGTACATCATGGCGTACCATTGTCTATCATGTTGGACCGAGATTCGTTATTCACATCATAGTTCTGGGAGAGTTTCCAAAAGGCTATGGGAACACAACTCCACTTGAGCACGACATACCATTCGCAGACAGATGGACAGTCTGAGAAAACCATACAGATTCTGGAGGACATACTTAAGGCATGTGCGATGGATTTTCAAGGGACCTAATGCGGTCAGCTACCTTTCATTCAGCTCGCATATAATAATAGTTACCAATCCAGTATCGGCATGGCACCTTATGAAGCTCTCTACAGAAGGCCTTGTAGAACACAATTATGTTGGGCCGAGGACAGTGAAAAGAGCGTGATGGGACCAAATGTCGTGCAGCGAACCACGTAAATCGTTCTATAGATCAAAGAAAGGCTGGTGACAGCTCAAAATAGACAAAAGCAGTATGCTGATAACTGAAGGTGACCACTTGAATTTTAGAAGGCGTAGCATGTGTTCCTTAAGGTCATCCCATGACCTAGAATTAAGAGGTTTAGCAAAAAAGGGAAATTGTCACCACGTTACATTGAACCATTTGAAATACTCGGTCGAGTCGGAGAAGTGGCATATCGACTTGCCTTACTGCCATAATTGACTACAGTGCACAATGTGTTCTATGTTTTGATGCTACGAAAATATCACGTGGATCCTTCACATGTCAAAGACTGATAAGAGGTTCAGTTGAATGAGGATACCGCATATGAGGAAAAACTCTTACGTGTTTTGGATACAAAAACACAAGAACTCCGGATCAAGATACTCCACCTAGTAAGGATCCAGTGGCAGCACCATAGCCCTGAAGAGGCAACATGGGAGCTAGAGTCGGTAATTCAGAAAAATATCCCGAGGTGTTTTCAGGTAACTGATTTAACCTTGCCTTTTAATGATTTTTAATTTCAGGACAAAAGTCTTTTGAGGGGGTGATTATGTAACACCCGAGAATTTATTTCTTTATATTTTAGAATGGACCAATATAGGCCAAAGCCCATAGGTCAAGGTTAGTCCTGAAACTCTGGACTAATCAATATGTTGGGTCTCAAAAATCCATGTGTTAATTTTATAGGGGTGGAATTAACGAGTTCCTTGCCTACTACACAGTTTGCATGCATGCATAAATTATTTTGCAAGTGTTTGAATAGTAAATATTAATATTTGTGTTGAGATGGAATCATGATTTAATGTGAAAATATGTTGGTATGAAGTATAGATTCACACAAGGAAGAGAACTGGACCACACATTGAAGAAAATACTATAGAATTCTATGATTTCATGTGAAAATATGGTTGGTATGATATGTATATACATATATATACATTGTTTATATATATATATATATGAGGCCGGCTATATAACCCCTCTTATATAACCCAATAATGACCGCCCAATCTCAATCTTTGGGATTTGCTTTTTCAATGGTCCACAAAAAGCCACATGGCGAGTAAAAAGTTGCTTTTGAGCCGGCTCATGTTATCGGCTCGGCTCAAAAGGGGAACATGTTTCTAAAAAAATAACAGATGGAACCTTTTTCAAACCTTCGAAATAATTTATTTTGTTAGGTTCATGAGTTCACTCATGTCATATTTAACGAATTTCGTGTCAAAGGTAACTCAAGAAGGTCAATGTAACTTGAGTTAGAGTTAGTGAGTCATTCGGTTCATTGCGAAGAAAAGACTCCAAGAAGCTCAACTCACCACTGGAACTCATCTTAGGATGGTAAGTGACTTAGAAACTGAATACCATAGGTGGTTAGTTCATATTAGATCATATGAGAAAGTACGGAATGGAAAAAGATGTCTAAACACCTTAAAAATAGTGTTTTGAAGAATGCTGTCAGAAAACTACGCTTTTAAGAAAAACTGTGACCATTTGTACTGTGGCCAAAAGTTGGTTTCGAAACTAACAGCCTTGGTTTCGAAACCAAAGTTGAAAATGATGCCATATGATTTTTGGTTTCGAAACCAAAGCTAAAAAATACTAACAAATGGTTTTTGGTTTCGAAACTGAGTTGTTGGTTTGGAAACCAAAGTTGCAGAATGATGTCAGATGGTTTTTGGGTTGTTAGTTTTGAAACCAAACATGTTAATTTCGAAACCAAGCTTGTTGTACATGGTTTAATTCTTCCCATTTTAACTCAAAACCTGAGTTTTGTTGCCGATGGAGTTCCGGTGGTTGAGCTTGAAGATTCAAGTTCGTGGTGATATGCTCGAGGAGTCGAGTAGTGGTTCAAGGCGCGGGACTTGTGGAGTTCAAGTTGGAGACGCATCATTTTGTGGGAGGCGTTGGTTCGTGGATTCGAATTGTATGCACAGCTCGTTCACATTGGCTTGGTGGACTCCAAGTTGTATGCATGAGAATTGATAATCAACTAAGAGGCAAATTCGTGGAGTTCGAATTTGTGGAAGAACTGTACACCGTAGCTGTTGGAACGTAGAGGGAGTCGTAATTCGTCTCCATCGAGGTAAATCGGGTTGTAAGTTTTCAATAACTCTTAGTGGATTTTTGATGGACTAGGTCCCGGGGTTTTTCCCAGTTTGGGTATTGAAATATTCGATTCTTGTTCTTAATTCTGCATATTAAGAATCGAATAAGTAAATACTCTTGTTAGAGATTTTTTGTTTTACTCTTATCACATTAGTAATTTTTAATTAGGTGATAGTGTGATCCTTAACCATAGTCACATTGACATACGGTTTAATCCAACTTAACCACATTTAGATTTTCATATTTTCTTCCTCAGATCGGGACCCTGGACGAAAGATAACACGGTGGCCAGAGGTTTTTTTTTTTCTTCTTCAAAATCGATCCAAAATAATCTGTGAGGTATGTTTTCTTCTTCAAATCTGGAGCATAATTAACCTGGATGAGCATGAGGGGAGGACACCGGAGATCGCGTGATCAGCATGGGTTAAAACAAATGCAAACAAACGATTTCATTATAGTTTGAAATAACAATTTAAAGTTAATATTAAAAAAAATAGAACTAAAAATGCAAACAAACGATTTGAAGAAGGGGGCTATAAAAAAAAAACTTATTCTGGCGACTTTTAGAAGAAGAAGGGAGCTAATATGCTTTAATTCTATTTCATAAGAAAACAGACAAAGGAAAATTACAATATCAACAGATTAGAAGAAAAAGGGGGATTGGGATGATTAATTTTCCAATTTTTGGCATTTTTTGGGCTACAAAAAGCCTCAAAAAAAGCCTGATTCTTCGATTCCTGCTAACATATATAGATAGACATATGGGTACCCTCTGTACTAAGAGATCAATAAACTAGAAACACAGGAGGGTCCTAAAATCTGACTAATTAAGCTCACAACAAAGAAAACGGTTGCTGCTTTCACAAAGAAACATTCCAGAATTAAGTCTTGGTTTCTTTACAATGTAAGTAAGCATAAGGAATTAAACCATCATAAAATTCCTTCCATGTAGCAACTGAAGCAAAGCTCAGAATGAATTTTATAGGTTTGAAGAAGAAGGGGGATATGGGATGAACAATAAACCAATTTTTGGCATTTTTGGGCTACAAANTAGACCTATGGGTACCCTGTGTACTAAGAGATCAATAAACCAAAAACACAGGAGGGTCCTAAAATCTGACTAATTAAGCTCACAACAAAGAAAATGGTTGCTGCTTTCACAAAGAAACATTCCAGAATTAAGTCTTGGTTTCTTTACAATGTAAGTAAGCACAAGGAATTAAACCACCATAAAATTCCTTCCATGTAGCAACTGAAGCAAAGCTCAGAATGAATTTTACAGGTTTGAAGAAGAAGGGGGATATGGGATGAACAATAAACCAATTTTTGGCATTTTTGGGCTACAAAAACCCAAAAAAAAAAAGAAAAAAAAATGTATGATAATTCTTTGATTCCTGCAAATTTTTGAAGAAGAAGAAGAGAGAGGAAAGATTGAAAAAAAACCTGAATCTAGGGTTACAGGAAAAAAAATGCACCAGAGCTTGACAAAGAAGAAGAAAAAAATACTATGGATCCATTTTGAAGAAAAAAAGAAAGAAGAGAAACCATGGATCCATTTTGAAGAAGAAAAAAAAAAGGAGAAATCAGGGATCCATTTTGAAGAAAAAAAAAAGAAGAGAAACCATGGATCCATTTTGATGAAGAAGAAAAAAATACCTCGCGATCTGCAGAAGAAAGCCATGATTTTGAGTTTCTCTCTATTGCAAGGTTTGGAGGTAGAGAGAGCTTGAGGTCGTCAAATCACCCCCCTGTACGATCTGATTTTTCAGAAACATTTTCCCCTTTTGAGTCGAGCCGATAACATGAGCCGGCGCAAAAGCAACTTTTTACTTGCCACATGGCTTTTTGTGGATCATTGAAAAAGCAAAAACAACGGTTGAGATTGAGCGGTCATTATTGGGTTATATAAGGGGGCTATATAACCGGCCTCTATATATATATGATTGAGAAATATTGTTAGAATCACATGAATTATTATGCATGCAAGTTATTAACACCATTATGGGTCCCACTTGGTGGGAGGCGTCAAAAAGACCACGCTTTTCTGGTTATAAACTGTTACTGAATGCATATACATATTGATTTGTGTTGTTGTAAGCTTATTAAAAAGCGTTGCATATGCTGTTCTATCATGTTTATGTGATGATTTATACTGGATAACATGTGATAATGATCATGTTGTGATGTGGATTGTATATATATATTTGGAATATTTTGGTTACATTTTTGTGATGATATGAACCATGAAATATTTCTGTCACAAAGTTTTAAAAGCGTGGCAGATCATAGTTGGAGCAGTAAACGCCACAAATGCTAAAAGGTATTGATGGTGGAGACATGGAATGCATGTATATGAGGTTTGGTGTAAAATTTAGTGTTTTTCCCAATAATTTGAAGTTATAATTGATATTGTCACAAAAGTGGAAAAGCGTAACAAAACTATAGAATGAGGTTTACGTGTCATAAATGTTGGTAATGATCATGAATACACCTTGATATGACTTAGAGTTGTCTTATGGGATATCCAAGAATGTTTTCAGGCCATTATAGGCTCGGGAAGTAACGGGTAAAGCTAATTATTATCCGTGTTACATGTGTCGTAGGGAAGGTGAGTCAGTTGGAACCTTTCATTGGGAATCCAACTGGTTGTGGAGTAAGTATGGACATGTATTTTGTTTTGAATAGCTCTTCCTACTGAGTTTAAAATCATTTGTTTTCTCCTGCTCTCCACAGATTCAAGAGTCGGGACACTGGGCGGATCGTAGATTCGCGAGGGTTTTACTTAGTTTCAAATCACGAAGTATGTTATTCTATTTTGAGATAACATTACTATTAATACCACTACTTATGCAAGGGATTGGACATTTAAATATTATATTCGCATGATTTGATTTCTACAAGTATTTCGTTTAAAATTATTTCATGAGTGTTTTTCATTAGATGATAGTTTAATGGTAGTATTCTTTCCTCTTGAGAAAGAGACCTTATCCTACAAAGGATAAGCGGACATGGTTTTTCATTAAATATTCCTCTATAGTATGAGAGTACTTTTATTCTAGAACATAAATCAAAACTTTAAATACTTTTGTGATGAACCAAGAATAAATCTTAGGAAAAACTTCTATTTTTAAAAGAAATATTCTCAAATGTGAGAAACTGTAATAGAGAGAAAGTTGTGGATTATTTGAGGTTGATCTTGATGAACTCTCTCTCTCTCTCATTGAAATAATTTGTTTACTGAATTGAATTGTAAGCAGGAATTTATGTTTCATTGATTGTGTACTGTTAAACTAGTATAAAACATTTAATTTTTATTGTATAAAAAAAATTTTACATTTTAGCTTGGACTGGACTTAGAATTATTTTTCTACTATGTTTTAGATCTTGAAAACCACGGATTTGGAAACCCTATTTTGTGAAGCAGAAAGGTGATTGTATGACTTAAAATATTTTTTTTCTAACGAACTGGGCTTTGAGTCTAGTAGACCGGGTATGGGTCATGGGCTCAAGGGTCGGGTCGTTACACACCATAAGAACGCTAAGTTCTTTCCAAATGAGGAATAGTTGTAGCCCAATCACTAGTATAGAAAAGTTCTCAAGGCGAGAGATACAAAGATCTCCCAGAGCATGAATAATCCACCTAAGCCCTCCCAAGCGCTGAGGCACACAAGCAAGAATAGGTAAAAACAATTTGTTATCTCTGTTCGTTCAGATAACAGAAGCTGATGTCAGATCATTTACGCTAATGTACTTATCTTTCCTACTTTATTTTCTTATAAAAACTGAACTAACTACTTTTTTATGCAGGACAGTTCATACACTATATGGATATGAGATGAGACATCAACATTGATATAAACCCCCTCTAGAAAGTAGAAACTGACTAACATCCGGCGGTTGTTAGGTGCCTAACACCTTCCTGACCCGTAACCAGGACCCCGTACCTAGAATCTCTACACAGTACATTGCAGACCGAGTAAAATGGAGCAAGATGTTGCTTTGTCTCACTCCAAAGAGACTAGGTAAGGCATTTTTTATAAACAAGAGGGACCTGACACCCTTTAAATTCAGGTGGCGACTCTACAACACTAAACAAAGGATGAACCTCTCCTTCCTCTTTTAAAAGCAACCAGAAAAATGCTCTAAAAGAAGAAAAGAGAGAAGCATCTATAGAAGAGACACACACACACACATTGTTTCCCCAATAAAGCAGCAGAATCTCATAACATTATCGCCTAGAAACCCGCACCCCCCCGAAGAAGAAGGTGCGGGAGCAGGCTATCTCCTCGAGCAGAACGAACCAGGAGACGATTGCGGTTGCAGTAGTTAGACCACTCCCGGAGGGCGGGCAGGGACAAGCAACACGAGGCAAAACCCACGAGACACGAAACAGTTCGTACGCCTCAGGCTCCCTCAGCATCCCCGAGCCTTCGTTCGTTGGCCTCTCTTGTGCAGTAAGTTCTACGTGCTCGATTTCTAATTGGCAAAAAAAAGGGGGGCGGGCCGGTCTTTTGACAGGGCGTACACCACCCAAATAACATTCCAAGCTTTAGTTATTTACACCCAAGTAGAGCGTAAATACACCTAAAGGTATGGGATGTTAAATCTAGTATGCGCTTGGTTTCTTTCCCTAACTTTGTATTGGCTGTTATGATGTCTATCTAAATAGATATTTATCAAAAGCTGAATTAACAGGGTTGGGTTCCTTTTTGTCAAAAATCCACTCACACCTAGTCTTCTAAAAATGCCATATATTGCACAAAAGCACTATACATAGGCCAGTCAAAATCATAATATGGATGGATTTGATTCATAATATGATAAATGGTTAAGAATGAGAGTTTCATTCGGGTGGAGGATATGTGAAGATAATATTTGATCTGGTTCAACACCAAAAAGTCATTTGTGGTGTGATTCACAAATTGGGTGGTTTAACTTGAAGACGGGTATAGATAAAAAATTCTTTATTGGGTTCCTGTGAAGTTTTAGAGCGGGGTGGAGTGTTCTACAAGATTCTTGGAAGTGTGGGTAGCCATTCACTATAAAGAAAGGGTTGCAAAGATGAGATGATGATTCTCATATATTAGGGGCGGTCCAACAAAGCTCCAAAGATATGCATGAGATGTTTTGAGATTTGTTTAAATCTTTGATTATTACTCTTGATGGCTTGTGCAGGTTGTATTAAGATCGTGCCCGATCTCGTTTGCATAAACCATGATATTATGGGTGGTGTCACACGAAATATATAAATAAGGAAGTATGTTGGGTGTGATGGTGGTAAGGTTGTCAGATTGACGATGGCTTGTTGAATTGCTTATAGGTATAAGCATGTTATCACTTCTGTTGGGTTTGTTGGTGATGTTCAAACACACGGTAATCTGGACATGTGTTGGGTATTAGCTTACCTAGATTAAGTGGAGCCAGTGGTGCATCTTTTGGATAGTTCTCCTGGTGATCATTGTGAGCATCTTGCGGAGGATTCATTTAATGGTGCATTTGAAGATTTTAAGTTACGCAGTAGTAAGACAATGGTTTTTCACATGTGTTCTTTAAGATTGAATATAGTGGTAGACATGGATGGTACTTCAAAATCATTGTGTTCAGATCGAAGAGGTAGTTATAAGAGAAGAACAGATTAATGAAGGTAGTTTTGACAAAAAGGTGGAGATTTGTAAGTGTTTTTAGAAACCCCCCTTGGAATACACTTACTAATTTATGAACTTGCTATTTTTGAGTCCTTTTTGGACTGGGATTCCTATTTTATGGATACCCCTTTTAAAGGCTATAATAAGGAGGTCCTCCGTCATCCCAAGGCATCCAAATCCACCCAATGAGCAGTTGCAGCCAAACAGGTCTCAATGGAAAACCTAAAGAGAAACCAGAGTTGAATGTAGATGTCCATCTGCTAGAAAGTTACCTGTATTTGCTGCAAGAGTCTTTTTCTTCTCATTCAGTTTTGTGTGTAAAACTGATAAAACTACCAAGGATTTATGGTAGAATCCTGGAAACCGTTTTGAGTTCGAGGTTTTGTGGATGAACCTGGGAACCTATTTAGTCTAAGGTTTTATGGATGTACCTAGAAACCTATTGAGTCCAAGGTTTTGTAGATGTACCTAGAAACCTTATGAGTCTAAGGTTTTGTGGATGTACCTGAAAACCTACTGTATTGTTTTATTTCATTTGTGTTGTAGATGATATAATGTAGAAATCATTTTGTATATAGATAATAAAAAGGTCATCATTTTGTAACATATTAGTTGGCTAGCTTTTGGGTTTTAGCAAAACCTCGGCTTTTCGTAGTGGTGAAGCCTATAAAACCACCGCCTAGCTTTTTGATAGAGATTAAGCTAGAAACTCTGACTTTCAGGGTAAAAAGTTTAAACCAAGCTTTTGGGAAAAAAGCAGTAAACCTTCGAACATTGTTGAGGTAGAAATGCCGAAAAACCCTTGAACTTTTGGGACAAGTTTTAAACCTAGGCAGTTTGTTGAGGTAAAACCGAAAAAAGCCCTTTTCAAGCTAGGTTTTGGGATAAACGCTAGAAACCATACCGATTTGTGTGTAAACCAAAAAAATACCAAGATCTCAGGGCTAAATCTTAGAAACCAGATAAAGACCCAGCTTTTGGGATGTAGCTAGAAACCCGGATCAATTTATTATATGGTTTGATCCATTTACCATTTGTGTGCAAGTTATCTTTGCAAGGGATTATATCCGGCAAAGGATATTGTTGATCATGTCATATATGTATTGATGCTGTATCAATAGTTATAGTGAGCTGAAATCTGTGTTTTGCCCCGAATTTTGCTATTGTAGATCGTTATCTATCTTCTAGATGCATCATTGTACACGGATACTTAGCTGTAACATTTTATGCGGACTCCTTTCTTCAAGATCTTGCTCTATTGTCTGTAGTTATCCTTTGGTGTGCTGGATGACCTTGTTAATTTAGTTAAACTCCTTGGCGAGATGTTGTCAATTTCTTCTATCATCTATATGCTTGCTGGAACTTCCTTTCTCCCTTAACTGAAGTTCTTCATCATGTATCTAGGTGGTTAGTGAATTTCTAAACTACAGGTGTGCATCTATTTGTACTTCTGCAATTGTCCCTGTGTTACTGGCTTGCTAATCAGAATCTGTTATCAAGATAACTACTGTGTTGCCTCAAATTTGCCTTCGGAAGCTCTTCAAATAATTGTCATATCCTAACTTCTTTACCCAATCCATTTCCTTTATTGCATCGTCTATTATCTTCTAATTTTTATGCTTTTGAACCGTTCTTGTCAACTAGATAATATGTGTCACTAGTGTTCCCTCATCTGTATTTCTTTCTTACACTTAAAATTTTGCATATCTTCTTCTTCATGCCAGTATTCAAGTCTTCCGTATATGTAAGTACTCCAGCATGTGCCATACGTACCCTTCATATCTGTCCCTTAGCTATATCCCAGTCTTTAAGCTTTTAACCTTTATTCCACTTTTATGCATCGTTCTGCCCTTTCACCTTTCATCTTCTGCAGGATGACATGTATTCATCTCATTCATCTTATTACTAGTACCATTAATTTTTTCGTAACCCCGTCTTGAATAGTTTTGTAACACTTATCTGTATACCAAAAACATTAACTTATGTACATGCCTAGATGAACCTGCAAATTGTCTTAAAGACATAGGATTACAATGCAAAGGTCTAAGAAGGGTAAGAAGTTACCTACCTAAAGGAGTTGAGCGGAATGCAAATAAAACATCTTCTTGCATCCATAATGCGTACTACACAATCAAACAAACCCTACATGCATTTCTAGGATGTATTCCACATAAAAATCTCAAGATGATATGAGATAACACCCACATCATTACTAAAGCAAGACATGCAAAAAATACTATCATCTAAATAAACAAGCTAGAAACATAAAAAAGAAAAAGTTGAATAACTAGTGGTTGCAGGAATCAACATTTATATCCTTATTCACCAAAAGTATCAATAACTAAGATTTTAAGTACATGTATAGGATATATAAGATGTGGAACCAATCAAGTTTATCTAGGACTCATAATAGTAGATAACAGTTGGGAGGTTCAACAAGGTCTCAAGTTAATAAAATTAACATATATATAGAGAGAGAGAAAGAGAGAGAGAGAGACACACACACCTCTTACTAATGGTTGGAGGGTATGGTAGAACTTGGTGATGAAATAGAAGCACTCTTTGGTACTTGGGTGGGTAGCGATGGATGCTACAATAAAGCAATAAAAACTTGTTAGTGTATGTAACATATTAAACTTATGTAATTAGAAAATACCAACCATTAAAATTCATACTCCATTGACAAAAAAAATTCGAAAATATCCTCTCATCATTGTTAATTCATCCATGGCAGTATTGAGTGAAGCTCGCAGCTGCTTCGTAGTGGTTTGAAGATCTGAACATTGTTGTTTTGTGTTCTTTAATTCATCTTCTGCGTCCACCACCTTTTGCTTCAGGGTCGTAACCTAAACATTCTCCCTATTAGAGCTAATATTTGACGATTCCCCCAGAAATGTCGCTCTTCTGAAACACCTCGACCTCTGCTATCAGGTCCCATGACCTGAGAAAAGATGTTATCAGCTCCAGTGGAATATATAGATGAAGAACCCTCCTCAATCGCTTTATCAGTTTTCTCCTTCACCTGGTCCTACAAATATATATGTATACATATTACATACATGAAAATGCCTTTCAATTGAAAATATAACGCAATAATTAATTAATATATTCCATACCATTTTTTCCTTAGCTAGGTCATTGATGGGTGCTTATCTTTCCGAGTATGAGTTTTCTTAAAGATTTCTACTCGAGTCGCGGGTGTTCCTTGTGGTGCATCTTGCTCCGGATCTTCCTCTATCTATTAAAATATGAAAACATATACAAACACAAACAACTCAAGTATTTAGATGTTGATTTTGTTCAATTTTACCTCAACCACATGCTTCATAAAGCTTTTGGAGCCCCCAGTGTGGGATATGGTCAGCTTACTCCGATTTAGTATTTTTTTCTGCATCATCCTATGTAACAAAATTGATTTTTATAAAACTAGTAAATATAGAAAAATGATGAATAACCTTAACAGTCATATAAATAATTTAGAACTTACAGCGACATCTAGATTCTCCAAATATTGCACTAGCACCATCCATTGATCCTCGGGTAACTTAGGTGGACAATTTGCCAATCGTTCTTCCGTTGTGGCAAAGGGTTTAAAATAGTCACGCTTCATATCTGACTTTTCATCCCTCCATGCCGGAATGAGCTGCTTAAGGACATACTTGTTGCACTCATCTGGGAAGTCAAAGTGTTGATTAAGGAATGAAAAAGTAAGATACATTAGTCATATTGATTATTGTAGATACGTAAATGAAAAACAAAAAAACTAAAATATGATGTTTGATTTTACCTTGATTTCTAGTAACACTCTATCCTTAAATTCGACATCCACCTTTGGCTATTTAAGAGAATCAAATGGCAACAGATTGGCATTCCTTCCGAGACGCCCTACTAAAGCAGACAACTCAGTTAAGTTTGGGCCAATTGCAACCCCATTAAGAAAAGTAACTGGTAATTTTCCCGATTCTATTCTCCCTAAGAATGCCAACTTGGCTGGTCCTCGGACATTTTTAGGAGCAACTGCTTGTTCTTCAGCCATTTACCTACACATTTGTAACAACATCATGACAATGAGAAATGAAATATAATTTAATTCATTTAAATGAAATAAAAGAAAAGAAATTAAAACATCAAATTAAATGTGGTCTTGGAGTTGGAACTTTGTGACCATATTTGAGGATTGAGATCAAATAAAGATAACAACTAGAATAACAAAAAAAAGTTAATATTCTAAAATCACTTCCCACAATATGTCATTTAAAGCTTATTACAAAATGTTAACATCGACAATAACGTTGAATAAACAAAACACAAATTGAAAATCAAGTGTTAGAAGTTTATCCATCGTCTAATTCAAGTTCATCTTCATTTTCATCTTCATCTTCACCCAGAACCTCATCTTCATCATTAATGAAATCTGTAGAAGTATTTGTTTCAGCCTCATATGTTGGTGGAGCACCGTCAACATATCCTCTACTCACATCATCCCTCACCAAGTTGATATTATCATCTTTATCATCATCAATTTAGTTACGATTGCCAAAAGGATCATTATCAAAAGGTATATCATCATCTCCACCCAATTCATATGTCTCTCTAGGCCTAGTCTTTACCACAACATGCCATTCCAGTTCTGTTGGATCTTGAACATAAAAAACTTGTCTAACTTGAGATGCTAACACATAGGGTTTATCTTTTTGGGATAACAAATGTTTAAGATTGACTAGAGTGAACCCAAGCTCATCAACTCTAATACCTCTACTTGTAGTGACATCGACCCAATCACACTTAAATAGTAGAAATGTTCGACCCTGAGATATGACGCCTTAATTATGTCGATTAAACGTCCATAATACGTAATCTCTACTTCAACTGGCCTCCGATCTTTCGAACTCACATAGCTCATCACGGTTGCATTAACCGCAATACCACTATTCTGGATTTTAAATCCACGATCTCTATCAACAATTTTGAAAGGAACTCCACCAACTGTATAACCAGTGAATCTTTTTGTTGTAGTAAACAGACCTTCAACAATCACATCGAGCCCTATAGAAATTGATTTTTTCGCTTTTAGTGATGTTCTAATACAATCTTTGAACCATCTTGCAAATTCTTTCTTGTGCTTTCTTTGGATATCACAAACAGATATTTTTAGGTTCAGCATTTTCAGAAGTTGATTGTGTCATCTACATGAAAAAGGGTTTATATTATTAATTGAATATAAAGAAAATAATAAATGGATGACTAGTGTTTATTTAGAATTTTATTCCATCTTACTTTATATAAGTAGAGATGTTATCAACATTAAACAACACATAGTTATGTACTTATTCCCTCTTTTTAGGGCTAAGCACAAAGCCTTCAACACCTCCAATAGGACTATCTTCCTTGTACCTGGGAGGCCTGTTTAGTCGTGTCTCAACATCATATAAGTACCTCGTCACAAATGTGAGGCATTCTTCAATCACGTATCCCTTTGCAATAGACCCCTCAGGTTGAGCCCTATTGCGTACGTACTTCTTTAGTATGGACAAATACCTATTCTCATAAGCAAGTTACATAAGAATGAGTGAAATTCAAAGATACTAGATTAATTAAAAAGGAAATCATGTATCCTACATACAACAAGTACCTTTCTACAAGATACATCCAACGATAATGGACAGGTCTACCTATTTCCGCTTCAGAAGCCAAATAGAGGGGCAAGTGCACCATAATGTCAAAAAAAACAGGTGGAAAGATTCGCTTAAAGTTACAAAGTACAAGTGCAATGCGCTCCCCTAGCCTCCTAAAATCCTCAGGTCGACCTACCTTGGAGCATAATTTACGAAAGAAGACACTTAACTCTATTAATATGGAGCTAACCTTCTTCGACAAGGTCTTTCGAATAGCTAAGGGTAAAAATGTTGCATAATGACATGCGAATCGTGCCTTTTTAAACTAGATATCTTGCCTTCTTCGACTTTTATGCACTTTGCAAAGTTAGAAGAGTAACCATCTGGAACCTTTACACTCTTTAAAACCTTGCAAAAAGTTTGTTTCTCGGTTTTATTCATGGAGTAGCATGCAGAGGATATATAACATTTTTTCTTGTCTTCCTTCCATTCTACTGAAGCTCAGGCCTGATCTCCATTCTTTGTAAGTCCAATCTTGCCTTTAAACCGTCCTTAGATTTCCCATCAAGATCAAGAATAGTACTAAGCACATTATCAAATAAGTTCTTCTCAATGTGCATTACATCTAAATTGTGTCTGAGTCAAAGGTATGGAAAATATTCCAGCTCGAAAGGTATAGTCAACTTCTTCCAATTACCTGGTCACTCTGTCACTCGAGGTCTTTTCCTCCATGCGTTATCATCCTCTTGAGGAACCTTCCCAAATGTGTTTGGAATACCTTCTAATTGTTTCAATATATCCATCCCTGATAATGGTGTTAGAGCTGCTTTCATTTCAAAATCTCAGTTAAAATCCTTCTTGAGTCTACGAAACTTATGATCCAATGGTAAGAACCGACGATGTCCCATATAACATTGTTTCCTCCCATTCTTTAGATACATGATGCATGTATCCTTGTGGCATGATGGGCATGCCAAGTATCCCTTCGTGATCCAACCCGAAAGCATCGCTAGACCTGGTAAGTCACTAATGGTGGACAACACAGCTGTATGCATCGTGAATATTTCCTTCCTCGATGCATCATAAGTGCCCACCCCTTCTGCCCACAATTCTTTGAGCTCATCTATTAAAGGTTTGATGTAAATGTCAATGTCATTTCCAGGGCTTTTAGGACCCGGTATAAGCAAAGACAAGATCATATGAGGTTGCTTCATGCACAACCACGGTGGTGAATTGTATGGGATAATTGCCATGGGCCACGTGCTGTGCGTAGAACTCATGGTTCTGAATGGGTTGAAGCCATCGCTTGCTAATCGAAGTCTTACATTTTTTGGATCTACAGCAAATCTTGGATACATCTCATCAAAATGTGTCCAAGCCTCTGAATCTGCTAGATGCCTCATCACCCAATCTTTTGTGCGACCTTCTTTATGCCATCTCATGTCGATTGCAACTTTAGATGACATGTATAAACGTTGCAGCCTCAGTTTCAATAGGAAGTGACGCAGAATCTTTACCGACATTTTATTATTTGTAATACCACTCTTCTTAACATATCTTGAAGCCCCACATACAATGCATTCTTTAAGCTTGGAGTTCTCCTTCCAAAACAACATACAATCATTTGGGCATGCATCGATCTTGTTATAACCCAAACCCATATCCAAAATAATCTTCTTGCTCTGCGTGAAGTTTTCTGGAGAAGTACACCCCTCAGGAAACGCCTTTCTTAATAAGTCTAGTAATGAAGTAAATATCTTATAGCTAACACCACCGAGGCATTTGACGTGCCATAGTCTAAAAAGAAATAACAACTTTGTGAAATTTTAATATCCTGGATACAAAGCCTCCTTTGATTGTTCTGCCAATTTGTAAAATTAGGCAGAAGCACCATTACTGGGTACACCATTGGTTTCCTCCGCCACACCATCTATATCATTGTCTACGACCAGTCTTTCGTATGTATCTCGGAACAAACTAATTATGTTGTCACTAGTGCCATTGTCAACACCATTACGACCATCACCATCATTATTACCATCACAATCAATAGTCTCTAATATTGGTTCTAGAGTAGATGTTGTCTCAAATTTCTCTCCATGAAGATGCCACACCTTGTAATTCATAATCATTGTCTTGCATATCAAATGTTTGTAGAGTTCTTCATTATTTACATCTTTCAAGTTTTTATAATCGAAGCAATGAGACTTCACTTTGCCACCACAAATGAACCCATGGACAAAGGCATGCTCTATAAATGCCTTCAACCCATCACCGTACTATTTAGAACACTGATCCATGTGGACCCAACTTTTATCCATTGTTGACTATTCCCTAAATTGCTAACTATAGTAGAAAAAATAAGTAAATAAATGAATCAGTCTTTCATTGTTAATAAAATGAGTACAATAATAACAAACATCAACATGGTGATACAAAAAAAAAATCAACGAACAATGTGTTGGGGTTTATGCCCTAAAATAATTAAAATTGAAAACATTGATAAATTATATTTATTAATGAGCATGATATTATATTATTACTTTATTCATATGATGGATTAAGTGTTGTTCACAAGATGATGTTGTAAGTAAATTATTTGTATGAAGTGTTCATATATGGAGGGATGTAATTTACTGGTTCCTCATATTCTTGTATAGTTCATAGTCAGTGATGAATCTGAACAATTCATCTGATAAGACTATAACACACTAGACTTCTATATTATAGGGTGATGTATCCCCATCACCGGAGTGGCGACTCTAAGTCAGTGTGTTGGTATATTAAGAATACACTGAAAAGGTCAGACAAAATACTTTTTATATTATTGTCAGCATATAAAAAGATTCTGTAAAATTTGCTTATTGCAAATGTCCTAAATCCTGAGAGCAGAGTATACCCTACAAGTTGGTTTCTACTCACTTTGATCTACCAAACAGTGAGGCCAGACAACGCAAACGTGATCCAATATTCTGGGTAGGTTGGGTGGTCGAAATCACTTAGCGGGATTGCTTTGTGTCAATAAGGAATCCACACCAAAATGATATTCCCTTAAGAGCCTAATCAAGAGTATTAATTATTCTAGACTGCGCAGTGATCCTATAAAATATTTATTGGATTATTAGAATAATTATAATGGTATGATATGGCAGGCAAGGACTATTTGCTGGTATAATGAGTGAAGGGCTTCTGAATAATATTCATTTACTTGAGAGTATTCAGTTGCAGTTATTTAGTGGACTTAACTGCAATTAGATTTATTATTTGAGAATTATTAAGATTATCGCAAAGTAGGGTTTATTTAAGAATTAACCGAACTTGATTAAGTGAGCAAGATCATCGACCCGACGTGGACACGAATGTCAAGCTTAAATGCCCGCCTATGGTGGTCTCACTTAACAAGTTTAAGAGAATTCCTAGACTAATCCCGAAATTAACAAGTAACCTAGTGCTAATGCATCCCTAATCTAAAGCTAAATAAACCTAACCTAGATTTATCTTACTCAAGGAAATATTATGTTTTTTGGCTATTAGGTTTTTAGGGCTTGGGAAAGAATGGGCTTGTTGGCCCATAATAGAAGAAGTGGGTTGTAAAACCCGTTTGTATATGAAGTGGACGTGTATCCAACTTTACTAAAAGTAGGCTTTTTGAAGCCTAAGATTGACAATGGGCCTAAGACCCAAACCTCAAATATAAGATCCATAATGCTTATTATGGACCTTAAATTTAAGGAGTGAGAAAACTGGGGTGTAGGCCTACTAAGGCTTATTTTAAAGCTTATGGAGTATTTTATTATATTAAGGGCAAAAGTATTATTTTGGGCCTAAAGTTTTTATTACTTCCAAACAAAATCTAACTTTTGTTAACTAGGCACAAACATCACTTTTGGACAATAAAGTAGATATAAGATGGCAATTTTGTAAATAAAGCAACTTTATGCAATAAATCATACATTATCATGATTCAAAAGCAAAAAAACTTTATGTAGAAACTCACATATTATCATGGATAAAAAAATATATTTTTACACAAACTACTTTATTTTTATATTCTATTTGTTTATATGGATCAAAAAGTAGCTTTTCATGCAAACACTTGTTTTTAGGCCCCATTTATGCTTATGGACCAAAAAGTGCATTTTTGTACAAACTAATTTATTTTTATATCCTATTTATTTTTATGAGTCAAAAAGTAGCTTTTCATACAAACACTTCTGTTTTTATGTCCCATTTATTCTTATAAACCATAAAGAGCATTTTTAGACAAACTACTTTATTTTTATGGATCAAAAAGTAGCTTTTCATGCAAACACCTTTATTTTTATGTCCCATTTATTCTTATGCACCAAAAAGTGTATTTGTGTGCAAAAGTGAAGAACATTAAATATCCATACATTTTCATGGAGCATTCATGATATTTAAACCTCATGTTCTTACTGACATATTTTATAAACATGCTTTTCTCATGAAAATTAGGTTGCAGTGATGTAAATGACACTTCCTTACAAAAACAACAATACTTTATAACCTAAAACATGGTGATGATGTTTTACGTATACCGTGAAATGATGCAAATTGTTTTTGACATACATCAACATCTTCAAAGCATAATTTTGTTATTTTATTAAACAAGATGACATGCATATTTTGGTGGTATCTACATATTTTTTCTTATATGTAGATGATATATGGAAATTAAACAGATGCAAGAATGTGAATTACACCATGATTTATGGATTTAAGTGTCAAAACAAACATTAAGAGCAAAATTTATCAAAACATCTCATGGTTGATTTTATCAAAAAAAAAGCTGGAGGTTAAGAGATTTTACCTAGCATTAGCTCAAACTCCCATTGTAGCAAGAGATTCCACCTTGAAATTCTACTCCATTTTGTTGCTTAGGCCATTTTTGGTAAGCCTCCAATGTGAAAATGGAATGAAAAACTACTTTCTCTCACTAGAAATTAAACTTGAAAAGCTCCTGAAATGGTTTTGAAAACAAAGAAGAAACTAAAAACTCTTTAAGTTTGTGCAAAAATCTCTTCAAATTTGCTAGTGTGTTGAGACCCAAGGCATCCCCTTCTATTTATAGTTGCAGGGAGGATTTCTGGCCATTGGATTGTGTTTGATCAAAGGATTAAAGTTTGTCCTTATCCAAAAGGGCAGAAGAGAAAAAATGCCCTAGACGGCTAGGGCTGCCCTGACCGTCAGGTGCACGCGCACTGACACGTTCTACCACAAAGTGTCAAATTTGGCGAGAAAGCTGAGCGGAGTGAGAAAATAATGCAAACGGTTAGTGTGGAACTAGAATCCAGCTCCTCCCGCGCACGCTCTCCACCTCCAAAGAAGAGAAGAAATGCGAGGGAAGTGCGAAATAGGATTCGCCCAAGTAGGGGATGAATGTGAATGTATGGAGTCGCCACCTGATTTCTCCACCTGATTTATTGGAAAATCAGCCTAAATCTAGTTTTCTGAGAAAAACCATGGCGATGATCCAAATTGGATGGTCTGAGGTTAGAGATTGAGGATAAGGGAATCCTGGTATGGGTCGGGAAGGTGTTAGGCACCCAACAACCGCCCGATCGTAAGATCGGGCTCTACTTCATAACTAAGGGTGTGTTTAGGAAATGTTTTATCTAACTACGATTATTCTAGGAAAAAGAATGTATAAGAGAAGTAAATTTATAGCCCCCTAATTCTACATTTCATGCTAATAGAGTTCTGGGGTCAAAGTGAAAAAGATAATACACGAATCTAGTCTTGAAATACGTGCAAGGAATAAACATTACACATGGACACGATTCCATGTGTAAACAAAGAATATATAAATTCTATTCCATATGTGGCCAGAATGTTTGTTCATAGGCTCTGTCCCATAAGCAAACAAAGAAAAACAAGTGGGTTCTATCCCGCAAAGCAAGCAATGGTTAGACGTAGATTTGATTCCATGAACAACTGGGTCATACATAGACTATATTCCATGTACAAACAACTGGGCATGAATGGGCTATGTCCCATGTGTGTCCCAAGAATTACAAGTAGACGCGATTCCACAAGTAGCGAGAATATGCATGGGCTCGATCCCACGAACAAGCGATCATAGTGCATATGGATGTTGTTCCACGAGCGTGCCAAGGAAGACACTGAGATGCGATGCTAAGTATTGGCAACCATGAGAAACCTATTCATATATGGACGTTATTCCATATACAAACAATTGGGCATGAATGGGCTCTGTCCAATGTGTGGCCCGAGAATTATAAGTGGACGTGATTCCATAAGTGATAACGATGTACATGGGTTCAATCCCACGCACAAGGGGTCATGGTGCACGTGGATGATGTTCTATGAGCGTGTCGAGGAAGACACTTAGACGCAATGCTAACTGTTGGCGACCGTGATGTTTAAGTGTGTGATCACTTAGACTCCACGATGTAACATGATACGCTAAAAAGTGTATCACTTAAAATCCATGCACTAAGTAAGATCATTATTGAGTATAGTAGTAAGCAAGGGTCATTCCCGCAGAAGATTGTTCCTAATTTATAAGTTATTGACACAAAACAAACTAAAACTAACTAGAGATTAAAATGAAATTCAAAACCTACTTAAACTGAATAAAAATAACTAAGACTATGTAGACACACTAAAGACACACTAAACACATTGCACGTTAAATTGGGAGGGATTGGCTTTGATTTGATATATAAACAAATTAAAAGAAAGCAACTAACTAAATTAGAATCTAAGAAAAGTAAAATTTAAGAGGTTAAGAAAATATGATGAGAAATATGGTTAAGAGATCATTCGCCACCTCTAAACATGATTTATAGCTAATGATTAGAATTATCTTTCACTCTCTTTTGAAATTAATAATCCTAAGACAATCACAAGCTTGATTATCTCGATTCGTGTCTACTTTGTCGTTGAGTAAAACAAGCTCTTCACTCAATCTCTTTCCATTAAACAACCTAGAACAAGCTCTCTAAATTTAATTTAATGAAAGCAATAATCCACAAAAGACATAGGTTAAATCAAGCAATAAACACACAAGCTCAGTTTATTTAACTTGAGTTATATTCCACTTGCAATCAAACGAATCAAAACCCTAAACTAGCAATTAAATAACTATCACATTCATCTAGTTACGCACCTAAACAAACGAGACAGCAATTCATGACAAATAAAGCAGTGAAATATTAACAATTTCAAAAGAAACATGAAAGAATAATTCTAAAATTAATTAATTCAGAACCATGTCTAGGGTTTAGAATTTCACCCTTAACAAAAGAAAGAAATCAGCTACTCATGCTTATGAGATTCAAAAACAGATTCATCAAGAAAACTAATTAAAAGGAAAGGAAAGAGGAGGGTTGCAAACAATATAGTGCTGTATGTATTCGCCCTATTTTTGGGCGTGAATGAACAACAGCAGATCTGGGTACTTTTCTGCCTTGTACGTGTGAAGAATGAAGAAGAAAAGCAGCAGCTGATCTCCTGGTTCAAGCCGTTGAAGAAGAAGCAAACAACAGCAATAGTTTTCGTGAGTAGCAGCAGCACCTCTCCTGTTATAGGCATTGAAGAAGAACTCTCTCCTTCCTTCTCTCTTTGCTGTGCAGCACAAACAAGAAGAAGCAGCAACTCTCTCCCACGTGATGATGAAGAAGAGTAGAGCAGCAGTAGCCTGGTTCTGTGCGTTGAAGAGAAGGAGAGAACAACAGAAACCCCCTTGGTTCTAACGTCAGGAAGAAGGCAGCAGCAAAGCAGCAATAGATTTGCTGCTGGTGCATTGAGGAAGAAGAAGAAGAGCAGCAGCTCTTCTCTCTCTCTGTTGGGCGTTGACAGCAAAATAATAAGCAGCAGCTGCTGCACCTGCCGTCCAAAACAAGGCAGAGAAGAATAATAATAACAAAAAAAACCCTAGCAGCTTAATAAAAAAAATCCCTACTTTCCCACCTTTTTTATACATATCTCTGCCGACCTCTTTAGACAAGCAGCTGCTTGTTTCTTTTTTAAACTAATCCTAAAAACTCTCCTCTCTTATCTTAAAAACCTAGCAGCAGCTCTTTCTTTTTTTTTAAAAAAAAAATATAAAACTCAAACCTCCTAAAACAGCCCCATTATCCACCGACTTATAAAACTCTTGCCAACTTACAATTTAAGTTTCCAAATTATAAAGGAAATCTAACTGGTGGGTCCCACTTTAAGAGAATTACTAAACAAAATCTGTTTTCTTTTAAAAAAAACGTATAAAGAAGAATGTGTGATGACATCATGCTGATGTCATTACTTATTTTGAATTGTTGGCATTCACACGTGTCCACGTGCTTTCATGGGTGCCCTTATTAGTTTCCAGCATGTACCTTCATCAATTAGCCGACTTCGCCAAATGTTATAATTTGTCGATTTTTACCGCATTTTGCTCAATCCACTCATATTCCATGCACACAACTAAAAATACACTTAATTAATTCAAATAGACTAAAATACTTAACTAATTAATGTAAATATAGAGGTAGTAAGTATAATATATATTGTGCTTATCAAATGCCCCCAAACTTACATTTTGCTAGTCCTCGAGCAAAACTAAAACTAAACTAGTCCTAATGAAAACAATAAAATCCTAACTCACTTTCGCAGGAATCGCGATTGCACTTAGCATGTGCAACAAGCCATTAAACCCCTAGGTTACCCCTAGTGGACGAGTGTTGTCTCGTGAGGGTTTGCAGTTAATCTACCCACAAAATTATAAGTTCAAAATAAAACAGGGTTCACAATATTGTTTCAGAAACATAAGCAATTAACAACAGAATTTTAGCAAGCTAATAAACATGAAATAGAGTTCAGAACACTATCCGGACACTAAAAACCTTTCACAAATATTCAAGCCTATGAGTTATAAGTAAATAGCCAACAAAAGTGTAATTCTAGTTATGAGAAAACCACAACCTTGATCACCTTCCTAATACATTTCGCCTCGACTTCAGCCTCACGGTTAGACTCTCAAAAATAGAACATTCAGAATTGTTTCACTCTTATATGCGAGTATGAATAAAGCACAAAACAAAGGACTCACATATATATATATATTGAAGAACGAACTATTTTTAGAGGACTGATCTCATAGAAAGGAATGTCAACCACTACATTGAGGATGGGGATGCTCACTTAACTTCTCACCTGATTAACAATCTACCCTCTCTTTTCCTAGTATCTAATAGGACGATATAATGAGTAGAATAGGATGAACTGGGATATAAATGGTAGAAGGGTGTAGGATTTCTGAGAAGATAGGTGCCTTGGATCTTTGAGCCGAAAACCACTTTAATTGTACATCCTCACTTTTTCTTCAACTGTTCTTTAACTTAGACTATTTTGAATTTGACTTCTTCATTTTCACTCTTTTTTTTATATATATTCTTTTGTAGAAGAAAAATCACCACTTCTTGCATGTAGAACTTGATCTTGA
>MVGT01004479.1:44875-63858 GCA_002174775.1 Macleaya cordata
ATGCTTGAACACACTACATGAAACTCTTTGAGGTGCTTATTTGGATCTTCACCTGGAAAACCATGAAAAGTTGGTAGAAGATGTATCATTCTCGATTTGAGCTCAACAGCACCCTCAAGTTGAGGAATCTGAATGCAAAGAGGTTGTTGGTCCAAATCTGGTGCCGCTAACTCCTTAAGTGTTCTATTGTTCCCTGCCATAACTTCTTACTCGAATGTAATTAACTGGTTTGACGAGTCCCTTGGTGGACTAGGTGGAAGGGAAGTATGTAATGCTCGAGTGTATTCAGGTGGTGCGGAAATTGGATGTGAAGATGATGTTGAAGGTAGAAAAGGTGCAAACTGCTCTTTTGACCTCAAATAAGACGATGTGAATTCCAATATCCCTTTAAGTTTGATCTACCTCTTCACCAGTAAGCTCGGACATTCATTCATAAAATACCTAGAAAAATAAAAACAAAAACTATTTAGACCAAATACTAAAATAGAAAACAAAACAAAAACAAATAATGAATAATGAAATAATTAGGAAAAACAATCCCCGGCGACACGACGCCAAAATTGATACGCTAAAAAGTGTATCACTTAAAATCCCTGCACTAAGTAAGATCGTTATTGAGTATAGTAGTAAGCAAGGGTCATTCCCGCAGAAGACTGTTCCTAATTTATAAGTTATTGACACAAAACAAACTAAAACTAACTAGAGATTAAAATGAAATTCAAAACCTACTTAAACTGAATAAAAATAACTAAGACTATGTAGACACACTAAAGACACTAAACACGTTGCACGTTAAATTGGGAGGGATTGGCTTTGATTTGATATGTAAACAAATTAAAAGAGAGCAACTAACTAAATTAGAATATAAGAAAAGCAAAATTTAAAAGGTTAAGAAAATATGATGAGAAATATGGTTAAGAGATCATTCGCCACCTCTAAACATGATTTATAGCTAATGATTAGAATTATCTTTCACTCTCTTTTGAAATTAATAACCCTAAGACAATCACAAGCTCGATTATCTCAATTCGTCTCTACTTTGTCGTTGAGTAAAATAAGCTCTTCACTCAATCTCTTTCCATTAAACAACCTAGAACAAGCTCTCTAAATTTAAATTAACCTAAATTAAAAGATTAATTTAAATCAAAAAATACTTGCAAGTGCATGAATCGTACACAGATAAGGCTCGCATTACGAGGTCGATCCCACGAGGACAAGAATAAAAAGTATCAAACTAAATCTAAAATTAATTAAATCCTAATCCTAGCAATTTGAATTCAGAGATGATTTAAAAACTAATGATTAAAATAAAGCAAGAAAAATTAAACAACTAATTAAAAACAATTGAGTAAACCAATAGGAGAAATTACTAAGGTTTTTAGAATCCACTTTGTGGAATCCATAATAATGGTAGGTATAGATATTAATTTTCTTCTAAATAATCATATACTAGGCTAGTAATCAAACACGCTAGTATGGAAGATTGAACATTAAAACCCTTTTTTAAACCAACCTAATATATTTTTCCACTTCACTTGAAAGATAAAAAATAAATTAACCCTTGTATTCAAAAAACCGAAGAACACAAATTATCCACTATTGATATAATACTTTACAAAACTAAGTTGATAATTGGTAGAAAGTATCCCAATCTACTTGTTAGATCATCACATATGTCCGAGGTTTCATCTTTAACAATTATACGAAGTACAAATAATTAAAACATTAAAAACACTTTTGAGAAGAAAATAAACATCCATACACCATTATTGTATCATCCACAGCTTCATCCTCAATCTTAGTTGAGGTTTTAGCCACACATAATTAAAGAAACAAAAATAATAAATAAGTAATATTTCATCAAATCAAATACGTGTACTCACTAAAATTAGCCAAAGATTATACCCTTATTATACTTTATCTTTCTCTCTTTCTTACTTAACTAGTAGCAGTAGCACCTCTCTCTACTATTCACAAACAGACCTCTCTCCCTTTCTGGTTTCAAATCATGAACTCGCTTTAGATTGGTTGTTGATCTCCCCTTTTTATAATAAACCTACCGTAAGAATTAACCCAATGATTCCTTAGTTAATTGGGTTTCTAAATCCCATACAAATTAAGAAAGTTACCAATTCAAAAAATGGGGCCAACCTTCATATTTACAACTTATTGGATTTTTCTAAAAAAGAATGGATTCAAACATTCTTGTGCAAGTAAACTGAATGGTATTAGGTGGGGTCCACTCAAGAGAAACTTCACTACGTACCAAAAATACCCAGGCCTATTTCCTTTCAATTTTCAAATCTATTTGCTGTTCCGATTAGCTAGACTTCATTCGAGTTATTTTGACGGGATTTGACCAACTTCCATGTGTCGCACGTGTATTACATTACAACACACGACCTTCTTCTAATTTTGTAATTTGCTAATTTAATGCATTTTACGCGTTCCACTCATATTCCCTGCACACAACCAAAATACACTTAATTAGTCAAATTAAATTAAACAAGTAACTAACTTATATAAATATATGGGTACTACTTGTAATATATATATGTTTATCACCCACCTTTGAAATACTCAAAACAAATTCATGAGAGATACACAAGTGTTTCAGAAAATCCATCATCTTTCATTGAATTTAATGTGACAAGCGGGGTACATTGAACATTAAAAAGTAGGGAAATTCATAAATCTGAAATTCTAAATCTAATGAGGATTCTTCCTTTCTTTTCTGTAGGTATCCTCCTCAAGGATCACTGACGCCGGAATCATCACTAGAAGAGCTTTCATTGTCGAAAAAAGAGTTGAAGAGATCACGCCATATCTTATACTCCCAAGAAAAGTTTTGGGTTCCTCGACCATTAAGCAATCGAGGATTCACCATATCACGCAAGGTCCATGCCTCACTTACCTCAGCTGCAGCAGTTGGAGTCAAGAAGATCGGTGGAAGAAAGTTCCCTGGCAAGTTGGCCCTTAAAAGAAACCGAATTGACGCAGAATCATTTGGGGATAATAAAAAGTACAATGGTTCAAGCTCATGAAGGTCAATACCTTATGACCCTGGCTGCGGGTAAAAGATTGACAAAAGTTCCAGTGCCTCAAACGCCACTGAATCATGTCACGATCTATGGAGGATAGCTGCGATGCGAGAACAATATGATCACGCTCAAGCACCTCCCGCTCGATGAAGTTCAGAGATACATCCTCAACAAGAAAAGGAGAAGGACCCACCAACCGTAAGTGTTCGCATAACCAGATATGCAGCATTACGGGACAACCGCTCACGTAAGGGTTGACCATGACCTCATTAAGGTAATCAAAAGTTTCACCAAGCATCGCTATAACTAGGGCAAAACCATCTCGAGTCTGCTGCAAAACCGAGGTAAGTACTTTATCAAAATGATAGCCATCCTTCTGCAAAAGAAGAGAACCCATCAAACACAACAAAAGGCAAGTCCTTTCATCAAAGCATTGGCATGCCTGACAAAAGTACTGGCCAGGTTTTCGATGTGAACTCCATCAAAATAGTGAGTGTCATCAAGAGCTAGATTTGAGTTACAACCCAATTAGTGGTTGAAATTCAAACGAGAAACTCCCCGGAACGGAGGCACGATTAGTGGTCCATAGCTATGCACTCCCAAGATGCCGCTTAACTCCTGTACCGTAGGATACAAGTCATTATCACCGAAATGAAATACATGTAGAATTGTGTCCCGGCAACAAACAACGGCACGAATCAAGGCCCAGTTCATGGGAACATGGAAAAGAGAGAGAATGTAACCTAAGTTATGATCAATATCGGCATCTCGATCGACATCTTCAAAGTTCAAGGACCAATCATAAAAAGGCTCCATGGAAAAGGTGGAAGTCATAACTAAACATGTGGGAGTGAACTCAAGAGTTCGACAAAACTTACAATAACACTCAGAATGATCGGTAGGGTTCTAAATCAAGGGGTTCAGAAGTGAAATGATCAAAGCATTCAAAAAAAGAAACTCAAGAACCTAAAACATCTGAGAAACAAGAGCAAACAAGGAAAACTCGAGCTGGTGGTGTAAGGAAATAAGGGTTCGACCCAGCCAATTTATAGGCCTGAACCCTGTTTCTGAGCGCATCTTCATGGTGCGCGCACATCATCCTGGTGCGCGTGCACCATGAAGATGCGCCTAAACAATGAGGTGACAGCCATCTCCTCATTTGGGCATACTCTAATAATTCCTCCGTCAAACGTGCGATTTTCTCTCTTTCCCAGCGTCAAATCAAGTCTGAATTCGTCCGATCTAGCCCGTTAGGTCCTGAAAAATCAGAAATTCGAAAGTTAAGAAACTTGAGTCAAATGGCCTCTTTTTGGAACACGAACCAAAGCTCGGAATCAGCTAATTTAGAGCCCGACGCTTCGGAAGGTCCGTCTTTACCTCCGAAGCTCAAATAAAATCAAGAAAAAACTTCCGAAAGTCCTCCAATACCTCCGAAGTTCAGTAAAAGAGACCCTGGCGTCTCTCTGGTTCTTGAAATTAGCTAATTTCGGAGCCCAATGCTTCTAAAGGTCCATCTTTACCTCCGAAGCTCAAACACAGTCAAGATCAAACTTTTGAAGGTCTTCCAATACCTCTGAAGTTCAACGAAAGAGACCCCGACGTCTCTCCAATTCTCAAAATTAGCTAGTTTCAGAACCCGACGCTACCGAAGGTCTGTCTTTACCTCCGAAGCTCAACACAAGAGACCCAGATGTCTCTCACATAAAGAACAATCTTCTGATGGTCCTCTAATACCTCTGAAGTTCAGCAAAAGAGACCCCGACATTGTTCTGGTTATCAAAATTAGCTAATTTCATAGCCCGACGCTTCCAATCGTCCGTCTTGACCTCCGAACACTACACCAGAATCAAGAAAAAAGTTTCGAAGGTCCTCTAATACCCCCGAAGTTCAGCAAAAGAGATCCCGATGTCTCTACAGTTCCTGAAATTAGTTAATTTCAGAGCCCGATGCTTCCAAAGATCTGTCTTTACCTCTGAAGCTTAACATAAGAGACCCAGACATCTCTTATATCAAAAACAAACTTCTGAAGGTCCTCCAATACCTCTGAAGTTTAGCAAAAGAGAACCTGACGTCTCTCCGGTTCTTGAAATCAGCTAATTTCAGAATCCAAAGCTTCCGAAGGTCCTTTAATACCTCTGAAGTTCAAACAACTAGATCACACAAAGCTCTTATTTCAAAAAAAAAGGCCCTGACCAGTGCAAGTTCCAGTTGTCTTGTAGCAAGCAAATCAAAACACAAAATTTATTGATTTCAGAGCCAAATCAAAAGCTTCCGAAGGTCCATCAAAACCTCTGAAGCACAAGAGACCTCGAAGTCTTAAATCTTCCACGAAGGTCCGTTAAAACCTCCGAAAATCAACACAAGAGACCCTGAAGTCTCTCTCTTTAGCAAAGAAAGAATCTCCCGTGAAGGTTCTTCAATACCTCTGAAGATTTACAAAGAAGACTCCAACGTCTCCACTCTCCGTTTTAGAAAAAAACGTAAGCCGAGGCAACACAAGAGACCCTGAAGTCTCTTTCTTTATCAAAGAAAGAATCTCCTACGAAGCTCCTTCAATACCTCCAAAGATTAACAATGAAGATTCCAACGTCTTCACTCGACGTTTCAGTAAAAACGTAAGCCGAGGCAACAAAAGAGACCCTGAAGTCTCTCTCTTTAGCAAAGAAAGAATCTCCTGTAAAGGTCCAACAGCTCCGAAGCTTAACAAAGAAGACTCCAACGTCTCTACTCGCAGTTTCGCAAAAATGTAAGCCGAGGCAACACAAAAGACCCTGAAGTCTCTCTCTTTAGAAAAGATAGAATTTCCCGCGATGGTCCTTCAATACTTATGAAGATTAGCAAAGAAGACTCCAACGTCTCCATACTCGCCGTTCCAGCAAAAATGTAAGCCGAGACAACACAAGAGACCTTGAAGTCTCTCTTTTTAGCAAAGAAAGAATCTCCTGCGAAGGTCCATTAATACCTCCAAAAATTAAAGAGATCCCAAAATCTCTATAGAACTCGCCGTCACACCAAACACGTAAACCAAGATAAAGCAATCAACGAAATGAGACCCTAAAGTCTCAAGTCTTCTGCGAATGTCCTTCAATACCTCCGAAGATCAACAAAAGAGACCCGAAGTCTCTCACTCCTACAGAACACGTCGTTCCAGTAAAGCGTAAGCCGATACAACAAAGAAGACCCCAGAAGTCTCCCACAATCAATCAAGGCAAGCTTCCAAAGGTCCGTCAATATCTTTGAAGTAAAAAGACGCTAACATCTCCACAAATCAACAAAAGAACCACATAGGTTCTACAAAGAGAAAGAGACCCTGAAGTGTCAAAAATGAACCATTACAGTTTAGAATCAAGGAAAACCGCGATCATACGAGGATCCGGATAAAACAAGCATCAGAAAAATGCCTAGTCAGCCAAAGATCGATCAGTGATCATGACTAAACTTTAGATCTCAATAAAGCATCGTAGCATTGCAGCTCTGAAGACTGAAGAATAGAGACAGCTTCTATACAAAAGTACGGTTGAGCAAGAAATCTCGGACGAATCTGCGATAAGGGCTATAAGCTAAAAACTTTAATCAAAACTAGTGTACGCACAAAGACCTCCGAATAGAGACGAAATAGGGCAATTTCATCTTGAGAAACGACAATATTTTTCCAGGGAAAGTCAGTGAAACATTTTCTAATTGAAAGACATTACGTCAGTTCCATTCGTTGACATCGAACCTAGGCTATCTTTAGGGCAGAAAAATATTCCGTCACCTTTCTCAGCACAGAAAAATAACTTGGCTATTCTTCAAACATAAATTGACTAAGCTTCTCTAAGGTAGTAGGATCACAATACCTCGCTCCTAAAAACTTTAAAAGACTTGATATAATCACTGAACACAATTGAAGGACCATTCGTTGACATCGAACCTAGGCTATCTTCAGGGTAGAAAAACATTCTGACATCTTTCTCAGCACAGAAAAACAACCTGGCTATTTTTCAAGCATAAATTGACTAAGCTTTTCTAAGGCCGTAGGATCACAGTCCCTCGCTCCCATTACTAGTCAGAATCTTCTAAGCACACCAAATTAGTGTCGTCTTGGCTTTGGCATTTGTCCTGCTAACTGACCTCTGCCAAAGAAGGGCATCTGTAGACACCTAAATTTGGTTTACGCAGAGCATCTCAGTGATTCCATCAAAATTAGTCAAACAGAGTTTGAAAATGGAATCTGAAAGAGTCGAAACGAGGCAAAAGAGTTAAGACCTGAGCCGGAGCCTCAGGAATTCCCTATAAGCCTCCGAAAACTCTCAACAAAACCTCAGAAACCCTCAAAAATACGCTCGGAAGGTCTGGAAAACACAGAATCGACCCGAAAATCCTCGAAAACGAACTCGGAACACCCGGAAGACATAAAAATGACACGAAACACCCTAAAGGGCCCCACCAGGAGGCTAAACCGCCTGAACCTAGGGCTATCAAGTGGCGACCGACTTAGGCATAGATCCTGGGTCTATAAATAGGACCCTCCCCTTCTTCATTTTAGGATCCAGAGTTCACTTGCATGATTCATAGTTCATGTTTATTTGATACTTCTGAATCTCGAAAAGATTTTCGTTCAGAGTTCGATCCAATTTTGAATTTCTGAATTTTGTGATTGATCGTCTTCAGGACACATACACTTTCTAGTTCTAAACTTCGATAATCTCTTCGAAGGCCACCTGCTGCCTTCGGGACGAGACCAAGAAATTGATTAGGAATCCATCAGAGAAACCCATTGAAACTAGAAGACAAGAGAAATAGTAACGAACTTCTGCCCAAATCTCCGGTCAAAATCCAGGAAGCGTTCAGGTATAAACTCAATACTCTTAAACTCTTTACGATTCATTGTTCAAAGATAGCGCGTTCAAGCATTGTAATTCTTTTCAAAAAGCAATAAGTAGTAAACCTTCAAAACAAAAACTGATTGTTATCGTCAAAATAGTATCAGTGTAGCGTGTCTCTAAGGGAGCATGCTTTCTAGTACGACTCTATAGTACACTACATAATATGATAATATTTGGGATAGCAAACCTTCCCAATTCAAAACGAAAAAGAAACCCTATGATTGATAGTATGATCAATTCGTTGAGAATTCGAGCAAAATCGCCATAACTCATCAATATCTTCAAAATCGGCAGACTCGTCAATATCTTCAAAACCAGCATGACTCGTCAATAACTTCAAAACTGGCACAACTCGTCAATATCTTCAAAATCAACACGAATCGTCAATATCTCCAAAAACTGGCACGATTCATCAATATCTTCAAAACTCCTTCCAATAAGGAGAGAAACACCAAAACTCTGCCCACGAGGAGGTTTCTTTTTGAAAAACTGGCACGACTCGTTAATATATCTTTTTTAAAAACTCCTTCTAAGTAAGGAGAGAAATGAGGGAACTCTGCCCACAAGGAGGTTCCACTAACAAAAGTAGCACGACTCGTTAACCATCATCCTCTCACGCTCGATTAAATAAGGACACATCATCGGCACGACTCGTCAATCACAATCTTCTTATGCTCCTTCAAATAAGGATGCATCAGCTAAGTTACGGCCATTTCCCATATAATACCTGATAATTTATTTATTTATATTTTAGAATGGACCAAGATGTGCCCAAGCCTATAGGTCGAGGTTAGTCCTGAAACTCTGGACTAATCAGTATGTTGGGTGCCAAAAACCCATGTGTTAATTTCATAAGGGTGGAATTGACAAGTCCCTTCCCTACGTACACGGTTTGCATGCATGCATAAATTATTTTGCAAGTGTTTGAATAGTAAATATTAATATTTGTGTTGAGATGGAATTATGATTTCATGTGAAAATATGTTGGTATGAAGTATAAATTCACATAAGGAAGAGAAGTGGACCCCACATTGAAGAAAATACTATAGAATTCTATGATTTTATGTGAAAATATGATTGGTATGATATGTACATACATATATATACATTGTTTACATATATATATATCCATATGAATATTTATATTATTGAGAAATATTGTTAGAATCACATGAATTATTATGCATGGAAGTTACTAACACCATAATCGGTCGCACTTGGTGGGAGGCATTAAAGAGAGAGAGAGAGAGAGAGAATTGACTTTCTCTTTCTCTCATATCACACATTATTGTTGCCTAAACAATTATTTTAGAAAAAAAAACGAAACCAGAAGCTAACCAATTTCCCCCTCATATCTTCTAAACTATATATCCACTTCCCACACTATTATCCTCCATTAAACCTAAGCAAAGGAAGAAGGAGAACCAAAAAGAAGAAAGAAAGAAGAGATCATCATCCCTATCCCAACTAAATCCCGGTTAAGGTAGGAGGAAAATAGGTTTGAGGATATATTGCATAACTTTCTCATAATCTCATAAGTGTATGCTTTTCTATATTGCATGATTTAAATTGATCTTGATGTGGATGTGTTTTATTTAAATGGCATGATAACATATATATGATCAAATCGATCTTGGCATTGACATATATTTTTTATGAACTCAAAGTCGAGTTTCAATATTCATAATGATGTAGATAACATTGAATCGATCATGATGTGGTTGTATGATTTCATGTCTTGAGGTTTTATTCTTAATTTCATGTTAATGTGAACGTTATGTATGATAATTACTTGCCAATTTGTTATATGGCGATGCATGTCAATATTAAATAATGATTGCATGCATATTACATGTTGTGTATAAAAATACACGTTGAGTGCGTGATCACTTGTGGAATATGGAAAACATGTAATAAGAAAATAAGGGAAATAATTGAATCATTATGATTCGTGTCTTTTAGGCGGCCTAATGGCGATACCCCATAATGGGTTCTCCGCGAAAGACGATCTCACGATCGTGGGTAGCACCCGTAACAGCCGCAAAATTTAAAAAGTGTAAAGAGAATAAGCCGTCAAAAAGACCACGCTTTTCTGGTTATAAACTGTTGCTAAATGCATATACATATTGATTTGTGTTGTTGTAAGCTTATTAACAAGCATTGCATATGCTGTTCCATCATGTTTATGTGATGATTTATTCAAGATAACATGTGATGATGATCATGCTGTGATGTGGATTGTATATATATTTTGGGCATATTTAGGTCACATTTCATGATGATATGAACCATGAAATATTATTGTCACAAAGTTTTAAAAGTGTGGTAGATAATAGTTGGAGCATTAAACGCCACAAATGCTAAAAGGTACTGATGGTGGAGACATTGAATGCATGTATATGAGGTTTGGTGTAAAATTTTGGGTTTTTCCTAATAAGTTGAAGTTATAATTGATGCTGTCACAAAAGTGGAAAAGCGTAACAGAATTGTGGAATGAGGTGTACGTGTCATAAATGTTGGTGATGATCATGAATACACCTTGATATGACTTAGAGTTGTCTTATCGGATATCGAAGAATGTTTTCAGGCCATTCTAGGCTCGGGAGTAACGGGTAAAGCTAATTATCATCCGTGTTGGATATGTCGTAGGAAAGGTGAGTCGGTTGGACCTTTTCATTGGGAATCCAATTGGTTGTGGAGTAACTATAGATATGTATTTTATTTTGAATAGCTCTTCCTACTGAGTTTAAACTCATTTGTTTTCTCATACTCTCTAAAGATTCAAGAGTTGGGACATCGGGCGGATCGTAGATTTGCGAGGATTTTACTTAGTTTCGAATCACAGAGTAGGTTATTATACTTCGAGAGAACACTACTATTAGTACCACTACTTATCCAGGGGATGGGACATTTAAATATTATATTCGCATGATTTGATTTCTACGAGTATTTGGTTAAGAATTATTTCATGAGTGTTTTTCATTAGATGATGGTTTGATGGTAGTATTCTTTCCTCTTGAGAAAGAGACCTTATCCTACAAAGGATATGCGAATATGGTTTTTTATTAAATATTTCTCTAAAATATGAGAGTACTTTTGTTCTAGAATATAAATAAAAAATTTAAATGCTTTTGTGATAAACCAAGAATAAATCTTGGGAAAAACTTCAATTTTTAAAAGAAATATTTTCAAATGTGAGAAACTATGATGGATAAAGTTTTGTGGATTATTTGAGGTTGATCTTGATGAACTCTTTCCCTCATTAAAATCCTTTGTTTACTGAATTGAATTGTAAGTAGGAATTTATTTTTCATAGATTGAGTATTGTTGAACTAGTATAGAACATTTAATTTTTATCGTATAAAAAAAATTTTACATGTCAGCTTGGTCTGGCTTAGAATTATTTTTCTACTGTGTTTTGGATCTTGAAAACCACGAATTTGGAAACCCTATTTTGTGAAGTAGAAAAGTGATTGTATAACTAAAATGTTTTTTTTCTACGGGACTGGGCTTTGAGTCTAGTGGACCGGGTATGGGTCATGGGCTCAAGGGTTGGGCCATTACAATTGGTATCAGAGCGCAAGTTACAGATTTACTGGGCTTATGTGTTTTGAGTTTTCTTCGTTTCTGACCTTTTGTTTTCCAAAGTATGATTTCGTAAGTATGTGTGTTTAACTAAATCTGTTTGAATAGTTTTGGATTTCAAACTCGTTCTTCTCTTTTTTTTTGTGGTAAGGGTTAAATAACTAAAAGCCTTATGCATAACTGAACTGTGTATTTATAGTTACAAATTAGGCTTGCTATTAGTGAAACCTTAGCTGTTGCTTTTTGCTACGTTGGCACTTGGAGCGACATGGTGGATTTAATCGACGTATTGATGGTGGACACATATTTATGATGTGGTAAGAACAAAAATGCAAATACCAACTGAAAGAGTTTAATTGGTGGAAGATGATGTGACATACACATGACACGACTACAATAATCTGAGCATCGTGTTGGTTTAACCTGATGTATTAAGTGTCAGTTGTAGGATCCGCAAAAAAAACTTTAGCCTTCGACCGCGAGCGACCGAAGGAGAAAATAGTTTCTTGTATTCCTAAATGGGGGATATAATCGTATAATATGCTTATGGAGTCGCCACCTGATTAATCTGGGAATCAGGACCCGATTTTAGAAAATCGTTTTTGCTTTAATAGAAAACTTGACAATCTTCCAACTAGTCTAGTCTGCATAGAGAGATTCTCAGTAAGGGAATCCTGGTACGGGTCAGGAAGGTGTTAGGCACCCGACAACCGTCCGATTATAAAATCGGCCTCTATTTCATAACTAAGGGTATTTGGATGGAATCTTGTGATCAAAATTAATTAAATTACACTAGCAAAGATTATGTATAGGAAAAGTAAGTTTGGCCCCCTTCTAATCCTATATTTCATGCAACTGAAGTTTTGGGGCGAAAAGTAAATATATACAGTGCCACATGCAAATTCGTTATATATATGACAAAGCAAATTGACACATGAACTCCGTTGTCACATTCAAAAGCTCATGGCGTGTGCTCCGTTGACACACTATGAACAAATAAAATCTTAGGTGGACTCCGTTGCCACCTAAGATTGATACGTGTAAATGGACCTCATTGCCATTTACGACCGTATAAAGACCGTGGAATCCATTACCACAGACTTTGAGAAAATGCACGTAGACTTCCTTGATAAGTGCAGAATAATCATGGATTTGTGTGTGAACTTTATTGTTACACACGTGCTGAAACTTACACGTGAACTCCATTTGTCGCGTGTCGGCATCCATATTGTACAAGTCTTTCTTTGGCTTGTACTCCGTAAACTGATACGTGTAAATCTATTATACACGTCACATATATCATTTTCAATTTTGAAGACAGATGACATGTGCAAATCCGTTATGCACGTGACCCAAATGGGTTTTCATAATGAGACATACAAATCCGTTATGTACGTAACATCATAATGCTTCTTCTTTGCAAAACATATGTAATATGCTTTAGGGAAGATCTAGAATTCTAATCTGTTAAGAATTTCTAATCCCTAGCATTAAGCATAATCCTTATGTGACATATTTTAGGGAAGATTTAAAAATCCTAGCTTTTTAAGAGTTTCTAATCCCTAGCATTAAACATGATCCAAATTCTAATGTAAATGCCTTGATTAATAGAAAATTTTGTTCTTTTTTCTTTATTTGAGAAAAATTAATTATTAAAAAATTGGGATCATCTTAAGAAGATACCCATCCTGAATTAAAAGTAATTCAACCGTTGGTGCATATATCACCATCTTCATGTCATTTCATGGTGATGTTTACCATACATCCATCATTCTTTTATTTTCAAATACATATATCACTCATCATACATCATCAAGATGATACATCCATAATTCTCATATTTTATAATAATGATAATATTAGAAAAAATATATTGATCATATAAGATCGAATCATAGCCGTTCATGACATTAATAAGCCTAACTGATCTTATATCAATTCAGAGAAATTAAATGATCATCTCATTAATGCATTCAGTACAAAATTTATAACAAATCAAATCCAAGAGACTAAAATAAAAAAATTAAATTAACTAACCTTCTAAAAATAGAATCTCATGGCAAGATTAGAATTAGATAAGAAATCCCAACCTCCACATCAATTTAAACTTTCACAAATAAAATTTACACTGATTTATTTCCCCTCTCTCAAATTCTTCTATAAATTTTCTCCTCCGAAAATTTCCTTCCTCCTCAAAATTCTCTCTAAATTTTCTCTTCTACTATAATAGACTGCAAACCCTTATTTATATACATTTTTACCACAAATTAAGGCTTTAATTATCAACAAAAATATGCTGCAAATCGTGTAGGCGCTTAACCCACTGAAATTTCTTGCACGAAAACGTGGACTACCATGCCGTTGTCGCCGCCAACCTTGACCTGAAAAATAAGAGAAAAGAAACGAGAGGAGAAGAGAGATAGAAGAGAGACAGAGAACGAGAGAGAAGAGAGACCGAGTAGAGAGAGAGAAAGAAGAGACAAGAGAGAGGGGAATAAGAGAGACAAGATAGAGAATGAGAGAGACAACGCATCACGCGTTGTCTCTTTTATTCTTTCTTTTCTTTTCTTTTTTATTATAAAATTTATATTATATTTAAAGTTTTTTTAGATTTTTTTAAACCTAAATCTGATCGATTTTTTTAAAAAAAAATTGTACTTTTATAAAAAGTTTACTTTACTTTTAAATAAAACTTTACTTTACTTTAAACTTTAATAATAATTTAACTTTAGTTTAAAAAATAACTTAACTTTATTAAATTAACTTTACTTTATATAATTTAACTTTATAATATATATATATGATATAATAAAAATAGTTTTTATCAACAACCGTAAGTTTTTTTAAGTTTTTATTTTTTATTTTTTTATTATTAAAATGAGTGGTTCCTTAAATTAGTTCTAAATTTGGACGAAATCTAGTTTTCATCTCGGTTTCCATCCAAATCTTAGATTTTGGTCAAATTAGGACTGAATGTTGGTTGATTTGGATCAAATTTGTTTTACAATTTGTATGTATCTCAAGGAATATAAATTGGATGTGAACACTCATAGTACACTCCACATTTGGGGTGCTTTGGTGTTTGGGGGCGGAATTTGGTGTCTACAGTTTGCCCCTCTTTGACAGAGGTTCTTGCAACTGAATGGCGAAGCTGGGACACCAATTTCTAGCTTCAAGATGCCAAAGAAGATGCAGGTCTTCTCCTACTCGGCTCTTGTCTAACACACTCTGTTGGTGTCAAACAAACGTATTTTTATGAACTTTTTTTAAGGGTACATTTACTGGATACTCTCTGTTGGTACTCAGTAACCAAGGAGTTTTCCAATTCCCTAGATACAATCCATTAGCATCTAGGAATCATCAACTAAGTACGCTCCGTTGGTACTTAATGATTCAAAGGGTCCCTGGTTTTCTTTTTAGATGCGCTTTACTGGCATCTAAAGAGTGGTCAGCGAAATGGACATACTTCATTGGTGTCCAATTGCTAGGTGTTTCGAAAATATTTTTGTATTATTTTTTTGATTTTTTTTATTATTATTTTTTTATTTGAATTTTATTTTTACCTTTACTCTCTGGTACCACTCATTTTTGACTTCTTCAATCTCCATTCAACTTCCTTTCGAGGCTTAATCTTCTTTCTTTGATGATGACTTCTTTGCTGGTACTTCATTAGTCGATCGTAAGTTTTTATATCTCTAAACAAATTATCCTTGCTTCTTCTGTACCTGTCTTCAATTCCTGCACATGTGAAGACTAGTTCATTTATGTTATTTGAATTTCGCTTGTCATTTGAGAATTTTGTCTCAGATGCCTAACTATAATCATGAATAGCATGATTTTAGTATCCTAGGTTTGTCCTAATAGACTCCTCGCGAGACATGGTTTTTAAAAACAAAACATTATTTTTTATTTTTTTATTTTTTTTTGAAAACAAAACATTTTTTATGGTTTTGAAATTCAATTAGAGAATAAAATAGAAAAGCCTTTTTTTAGGTGAAACAACGATAGTGCTTAACCCTTTTATCTGTCAATGGTGAAAAATTTGGATAACTAGATTTACGAGAGTAGGCCGTAGTCTTCTTAGGTTGAATCTCCTTGTTCTACCCGTTCCTTGACAAACTTCACTTCATCTAGTTGAATCATTTCTAGCTCATCCAGAGATTAACAAATATTTTGACCTTGCCACTTTTGAGCGTATGCTTATCCTTTTACTTGTAGCCCTTCTACAGTCCATTCCTTCTTTGGGAGGTAGCACTTCGAAACTCATAAGTATCGGTCAAATTTTCCCAAGTCTTGATTTTTCTTGCTACGTTTTTTTTTCTTTTTTAGAGATAAATTGTCTTCCCCTCTACTAAGGCTCATGTTGCTCACAGCACTCCTAAGGGTCTTTTAGGTTGTAATGTGGCTTAGGATAAGGTAGAAAGAAATGGTAAAAGGCTCAAATTTGAATATTTTGATTTGATTTTTATTTTTTTACCCTCTTCTTTATGTACTTAGGGATTCTAACACTTTTATTGTTCCATTTTTTGTTTTTTTTTCTTTGTTTTTTTTCTTTCCCCTAGTTTGGGGTGGGATTTATTTACACACTAAAAGGTATATATATATATTTAGATTTTTTTTATGGGAAAGGGTGGTCATTTTTTTTATGTATTAAAAAAGGGGTCCAGGCTCGAAAGTGTTTTCTAGTGGATATAAGCTTTCACAGGGTCATTTCTAGGATTTTAAATTCGGCTAAGAATTGCCCCTAGTTTTCAGTCACTGTTGGCTTCACTTGCCCTAGTTTAGGAGTTAGGCAGTTCTCTCAAGCGTAGTATCTCTTGAGTTGATCAATATTTGTGGGTCTCTGATGCCCAACCCCGTCGAGATTTATAAGTTGGACTCCCATACCTGAGAAGATCTTTTTGATGATATACGGGCCCACCCAATTCGGTTTGAATTTGCCCCTCGGTTCGGTGTGTAGGACTGGTTTGATCTCCTTAAGTACCAGATCTCCTTCTCTGAGGTCCCTTGGGCGAACCTTCTTGTTGAAAGCGCGAGCAATCCTTTGCTGATAAGCTTAAGAGTGGTAAGCCGCTTTTTCTCTCTTTTCATCAATGAAGTTCAGCTCGTCTACCCTGGATTGGATCCATTCTACCTCATCTTCATTTCCCTTTTTCAGTACTCTAAAAGTTAGAATTTTAACTTCGATTGGTAATATGGCCTCCATACCATAAACAAGTGAAAATGGAGTTGTTCCTGTTGGTGTACGTATCGAGGTTCGGTACGCCCATAATGCATACGGCAACTTTTCACTCCAATCTTTATAGGTCTTAGACATCTTCTTCAAGATTTTTACCAACGTCTTCTTGGCAGCTTCTACTGCTCCATTTTTTTGAGGCCTATATAGAGATGAATTATGGTACTAAATTTTGTATTTTTCGAACAACTGAGTGACTTTTGCTCCAACGAAGTTAGCACCAATATCAGTGATGACTTCATGAGGTACACCATATCTGCATATGATGTAGTTCTGAATGAATCTTGTTGTGGGATCTGACTTGATACTCCTACACGAGAACGCTTCGACCCATTTTGTGAAGTAATCAATAGCCACAATGATGAAAATATGACCGTTGGAGGCTGATGGTGTCAGTTTACCGATCATATCAATTCCCCATGTCGAAAATGGCCAGGGTGAAGACAGAGTCCGCAATTGTGTCGGAGGCGTATGCTTTAAATTGGCCTATACTTGGCACTCATGGCATTTTAGAACAAACTGGTGGCAGTCGGTGACCAAGGTTGGCCAATGGTATCCATATCTGAGGATCTTTTTTGACAACATTCGTCCATTCATATGTGAACCATACACACCGGCATGAACTTCTTGGAGAATCTTCTGGGCTTGATCTTGGTTTACACATCTCAGTAAAGTGCCATCTAGAAATTTTTTGAAAAGGAGTCCGCCACATAGCACGAATTTGGAAGCCCATTCCTGAATCGACCTTCGGTCCCTCTTTGATGCTCCCTCAGGGTATTCTTGACTTTCTAAATACCTCCTTACATCTTGATACTATGCCGTGAACTCGTCATCTTCTTCGAGTGGCTCTTGAACCTGGTAACAGTAAGTAGCTTGATTTTTCTATATTACCTCAATAGGACAGATTGTTGCTCCATCTGGTGGTAATGAGCTAGCTCATCGTGTTTTATTTTCCACTCTCTTTGGATCTGATTTATTATTAGAAGAGAATCATCATATACAAGCAACCTTCGCATTGAGACAGCCGGGGCTGCTCTCAATCCTACTATGTACGCTTCATATTCCGCCCCATTATTTGTACACTCGAAATCCAGTCTGATGGCGATTGGAATTATGATTCTATCAAGGGATACCAAAATTGCTCCGACTCCCTTATCAAGCTTATTACTGGCTTCATCGAAAAACATCTCCCAAGATTCATCTTCTTTCTCTTCAGACACGACATTGAGGATGTGTTCATCTGGAAACTCTGTTCTTATAAACCCTCCATTTGGCAGTGGATGGGCTGTAAGATGGTCAACTATTGCTCTTCGTTTGATGGACTTTTGAGTAACATAAGTGATGTCGAATTCAGACAATAGTAGCTGCCACCTTGCAGTCCTTCCTGAAAGTGCTGACTTTTCGAATAAGTACTTAATAGGGTCCATTCTGGAAAGCAGCAATACTGAGGGAGATAGCATATAATGTCGCAATCTCTGGGTAGCCCATATCAGTGCGAAACATTTCTTTTCTAGTGCAGAATAGTTTTTTCATATCCGGACATAGTTTTGCTGATGTAGTAGATGGCTCTTTCCTTCCTACTTTCTTCATGATACTATCCCAACACCGCACCCATTGACGTATCTGTTACAGTGATGTAAAGAATTAATGGTTTATGTAACGACCCAAAATAATTTAGTTGACCAGTTAATGTCATTCCGAGCCAATTAGAGTCTAATCCAACGATTTGACCGTGAAACCAATTAATTATTAAAATAATTAAGCTTAGTGTTTAAATAATTAAACTTGAAATTAAATAAATGAGTTTTTGATCGGAGGGTAATTTGAAGAATCGAACTGTACGAATGGATAGATCTCGAAAAGTTATCGAATTTGGACTACTCACGCGTAAAAATCGGACACCGAATGATCCCAAATTCTAGCCCGGAACACGATTTGGATCGGTACCGAAGGTACCCGCGATTTTGACTTTGATTTTGACCATTAAACTTTATTTAATTGTGTATATATACTATATATATATGTATTGGTATGTATTGGGTGATGTATTATAGTGTAATTTTATAAATCTTCCTATTATACACACATAATTTGTATGTATGAGCTTACACCTTAGTATAACCTATATAATTATTTATTTTTTTTAAAGTTTTGTTTTTTTTAAGCCCTTTTCCCCACCGCCCCTTTTTAAGAGATAAGAGAGAGAAATCTCTCTTTCACTTCAGAGTACGGCGGGTCAGAGAGAGAGAGGAG